>CATIXN010000321.1:8636-22395 GCA_949711725.1 Leptidea reali | reverse complement strand
AAAATTGATGAAAATATAATTTCATCAAATGTTCATAGATTTATATTTGAATCGCTTGTAATGATATTTTGTTTTATTGTAACCATATAAGTTTTAAGTACATGAATAAGATACATTAAAGCCTTATTTATTGAGTGCTTATGTTATTATGATCCACATAACTATTCAATCCTCGCAACTGACAAGACCCTGTTCTCAACTAATATGAATACAATCGAGATACAGAATTATTTGAACAAAATCGATCCCAGTATTAAAAATAATGTTTACGCGGCAAACCGATTGCCGATATATGTTGTAACGCCCTGTTATATTGTCAGCAATTTAGATAGTGATAATAAGCCAGGCACTCACTGGGTTGCAATACACATTGATGAGCAGGGTATTGGACAATACTTCGATTCATATGGTCGTCTACCTCAGGGATTCCAGCTGATGTTTTTACAAAGGAATTGCAGAATGTATAACTACAATACTGCAAGAGTACAGAATGAATATACCGCAGTGTGTGGCGAGTACTGCATAATGTATCTATACTTTAAGTTTAATAAGAAGAGTTTGAATGATTTCATCAAATATTTTGAAAATGATACAATCTGCAATGATGTTTTATTATATACTTTATTTAAATCATGTTTTAAAAATAAATAATAAATACAGAAACTGTCTTTTTAATCGTAGTAACGAATGTGATAGAGGTAATTAGTAAATTACCTGTATCACGTTCATGGAAATTTAGACATTGAGTCGCTCACCAATCATTAGCTAAATGACCAGTGATTATTAATGATTATGGATCTGTTTAATTTAAAAAGCTAACTTTGAAACTATAAGAGATATCGAAAAACGGATCAGTGCACTTAATAGAAGATCAGTTACTTAATAGAAGAAATAACTACATGTATTAACAAGAAAGTACCTGTAATATCAACCTTTTTTGATATGTCAAAAGCATTCGATTTTGTTGATCATCATATCTTAATATATAAATGTGAAAAATATGGTATAAGAGGCCCTGCTCTAAAATGGATTGAAAGTTATTTAGCCGATAGACAACAAATTGTAGAAATAAATAACATAAATGAGAAACTGGAGATGACTACATACAAGTCACCCTATTTAATTAGTAAATTTGGAGTTCCTCAAGGAAGTCTTATGGGACCCTTACTGTTTTTAATTTATTTGAATGATTTACCCGATGTGGTTGACTATAACTGTGTATTATTTGCAGATGACATATCCATAATTATTCCTGACGAGCATAAAGCGATAAATAATTATAATATGACTATTAATAAAAATTTAGAAACTATATTGACATGGTTTAATGAGAATAATTTATTCGCTAATATGACAAAAACTAAATATATACAATTTTCTAATTATAAAACAATACATAAATCTCTAAATATAACACACAGTGACCTAACGATTAAAGAAACAAACACAATAAAATTTTTAGGCATTATATTAGATTGCAATTGTAACTGGAAAGCTCAATGTGATACAGTGGCAGGCAAAATAAATAAGTTCGTTTTCGCTTTAAGAAGGCTCAGACAAACTGTATCCTTTAATGCTGCACTTACTGCATACCACGGTTATATTGCGTCAGTGCAATCGCTCGGAAATACATCAAAACCCCCAGTTTGACACCAAACTTCTTTTTTTTTTTTTTTAGTAGGCATCACGAATAAGTGAGCCAGAATCGAGGAGCCAGAACCGGCGAATCCCTACTACTAATATCGCAATTTCGCTTATCCATTTCAAATGCGCGAGTAGTTTCGCTGTCGACCTTTTTAAGAGCAATATACAATAAAATAAAGTCGCTTATATCATCTAATTTTAAATTTCTTAAGGCCGACACAGACGATGCAAATTTATCGACGAAATGTTCCAGCTGGTTTGCGTTAGCAGTGGCGTGTGGTTTGTAATCAAAAATAGTGTCTAAATACGCGGTCGCCAAAAGCCTCTTATCCTCATACCTATCGACTAGAGCCTGAAAAATAATGTCATAATTATCAGGTGACGGAGTTATGTCTGAATACACTGACAACGCTTTGCCAGTTAACTTACCAATTAAATAGTATAATTTATCCGACTTGGAAAGTGAGGGGTTATTGTGTATTGTATCCTTGAAACTAGAAAAAAAGATTGGCCAGTTGCGTACGTCTCCGTCAAATCCCTTTAATTCGATAGGGGGGAGTTTAGCTTTCCGAGGTAATAATGAATTATCAGCGCCTTGAATGTTCATTGTCGTTTTCGGTTTATTTAATGAAACTTGACGTTGTATATTACAAAGAATCTCTTCACATGCGATAAGTTTTTTATACCCGGGCACGCCTGCAGGGTCAATTTCCATTTTGATGCGATTTAAATCGTCTAAAACATTTTCGAAGTTTAATCGAATCGAATCAACCCCCGACGCTTGGGTCAAAAATTTTTCGATAAGTGTGTCATCGGTTAAATTTCGTGATAAATCATAAATGCCTTGGATCCTTTCAAAATAAGCCGCAAGTTTGGCTTCCAATATAGCTACTTGCATCAATTGTGACTTCGACATTCTTATGCAATGTATTAAAATAAATGTAAACAAACAAAATTTACAAGTACCCACTATAAATTTGTGGAACGAATATGAACGTACGGTTAATAAGATTATGAAGGTAGATTCAAATTATCGTAATAGGGCGCGGTTCGTATAATAATAAGACTGATGAATAGTAAAGGTATATTAGGTATGTCTATTCTAAATAAAAACGGTTGCGGAATGAATATTATATAAAAATGCGGTGGCCAAGTAAAGAGCATAAGTTATTTAGTTAATTTAAATAAATGCGACGTGGTAAAAACATAACATTTGATTATGTTCTATGCAATACCATCAATAAAAATGTTACAAGTAAACGTACATAAAATGATGGTATTTATTAAAATAAATAGGTAAAATGCGATGCGGTATGTACTATGTACAATTAAGAAATGCGTATATTAATATTAACTAATTAGTTTCGAATGCTTGGTCAATATAAAGCATAAATTAAATGAAAATGGTATCTAGTGATGCAATATTTTATACGAATGGCACGTGGCGTTAAGGATATTAAAAGGATTTAGGATACGGGTCTGAAGGGCCAAAAATGGTCGCGCGGGTAATCTAAAAGATTATTTTGAGTGGACTGTATGGAAAAAAAGGTAGCGGGGTTCGTCTCCTAGTAATACCAATTAGCTCAAAGCAGTAAAATTCCAGGGACTAACCTTGATATCTTCTGCAGGCCTCGCCAGGACGTCCTTCACTTTATTACACCACAGACACAGCTTATTTTCAAATTAATGTAAATTATGAAGAGCTCAAAATATTAAATAAAAGTTTATAATATGAGGTAGCGGCGCGGGCGCGTATCGAACGCACGTTTTGAGATGCGGGGGTCGACGTATACTCTTCACGGTCGCTTCGCGAATAATGTCGCGATCCAAGTTATCCCTTTCATTCTATGCAATGAAGCTAATCGGCGCAACCACTTAGCATAAAGCCAGTAAAATTCACTCTTACTGTATTAATGCTAAGTGACCTCTACCACAGATCTACAGCAGATACATAGCATAACTAATATTATTTATATATTCTGCGTCTATATATTGCAGATTTGATTTACATAAAGACAATAGATAGGATAAACATATGATGATTTTTCGCAACCAAACTTTAACCGCATTTTTCTCGAAACCGCCTAAACCCGACTTACTGTGTTTATGCTATTGACGGCAGTATGGCTATTAGATCTCGTTGTTTCGATTTAATATATCCTCTCTTATCAGTTAATTTTGGTATCCATTCTTTTTTATCTGCCAATTCCCGTACAGCTTTTTTAATGCCTCCTGTTTGAACTATGTATTTTTCGAATGATCTTAATCTTTGCACTTGTTTGTCTTTTCTAATATTTTTTCTTATTTGTTTGCTAAGACAAGCAATTTCTGTTCGGTCCGATTTCGTATTGTTTTCTTTTCTAATTAACACGGCTCTCTTATCCAAAAGATTCATCGACAGAGTTGATATATCTCGTGTGCTTGTTTTCCTCTCTTTTATAATAGATGATTTGATGGCATTGCAAAGTGTGTCATAAGCATTCTGTCTACTGTATTCGTCTGTCTATTTATTAATCTTTTCAAGGTGTACTTTCAATATTTCGCAATCAATGTTGTTATGTTTGGTATTGTTTTTCACTTTAAATGGTCTTCTATGATTTTGTGAATTTACTAGGTTTGCTCGAATCATTCTATGGTTACTGATAAAATTAATGTTGTTCACGACTCTACAATCTTTGAATAAACTGCTCATATTAGTTAGAATGTAGTCGATTTCATTATGATAATTGCCTCCTGGAGAGACCCATGTCCATCTATTCGTTTTCCTGTTTTTATACATTGTGTTTAGTACTTTTAAGTTATTCTCGTAAACTAATTCATCTTTAAAGTAGCCTTACTTCTTTTTATTGAGTTTTGGATAACCAAATATATTTTTTTCTGTATAGTCAGAGGTATCGAAACGCAAATGTAAATCAGGTTTTATATCTCTGTAAAATCATCTGTAAAAATTTGATATACTAAACTATCAGTATCTGTGTACAATAATTTTAATTTGTTTTGAAACTTTTTAAACATATAGTTATAGTGAAAGTCGTACATTAGAGTTTTAGAAATATCTAATATACAAAATAAATAGGTTTATTATGGAACAATTTCGTCTTTCCTAATTGAACTGCTACCAAATTTTCATTAAAAATAGATAAACTATGGAATTCTGGCTTAGCAATTCAATCTTGTGCACCTACGCTGATTTTCCCAATGACTCAATAATTTTACATTTACTCGATTCGATATTTTCCATTGTTTTTCCAAACACTGAGTTATTCATTAATTTATAAAAATATTTTTCGAAATCAGATGTGGCTAGTTTACGCATGCTTGTATTTAAATCTATATAATATTGTAACCATGCGCATTGTTTGAATTTTAAAATTCTATGAATTTTTTGTAATTTTAAACCCATTGTCAGACATTGCTTTAAATTTCTGTAGTGAATCACATATTTAATTTTATTACGAAGGTTTGGAACTAATTTTATGTCTTTTGTATTACCAATACATATATTCTCGGGACATAAGGGTAGGTCAGAATGTAAATCATGCAGTTCAATAGGATATTCTAGATCTACTTCCAAAATAAAACCATATTCATAATCATCAGGGACATCAAAATTGGTTGTGACATCTACCCACTCAAAACCTCCTGTAGGAAGGAATTGAGACATGGCCCATCCGTAAAGGTTATTAGCATCAAGATAAGTTAAAAATGAGTTTGGTGTGTCTTTATCATATTCTCGCATATATTTGTTATTAGCTTTGGCATAACGATTGCTACATTGAGAAACACCTCCTCGAATGCCCGATCTAATAAAAGCTATTTGTTCAAAGTCTTGAAGTAATTCTAATTTAATTTTTGTGCATTTTAACATAGCATCCCAACTTAACCCAGGTGCTGTATAATAATGAGCTGGATCTAGACCATATGTTTGCAAACATAAGGCTCGGAAATTTTCAAACACATCTGTTAAAAGTAAAACATCGGTTTTAAGATATAAATCAGAATAATCTGACATATTTTGACAATGAAAGTGTTGCCAAACATCCTTGGCATGTTCATAATCTTCATCGGAAATATGTGTATCGGTTAATGTATTGTAAAATTTATCGCGACTAGGGAAAGCTGAAAGTTTTAAGGAATCATGTGATGACATAAATTCATATGGATAAATTCCTTTTTTTCTAAGACGTAAAAAATCATTATTATTTGGAAAATTATATTTTAATGTTTGAAATTGTTCTTCCTTCAAATTTTGAACAAGTTTGTCTAAACTACAAGGTAAAAATTTAAACGAATCAACGAATCTCAATTGAATTTTATGATTATTTAATTTTATCGTTTTTGTGAAAGAAATGTACTTTTCTTTCGTTTGTGGAATGATATCAATTTCCCCTTCAATAGAATTTAATGCATGAACAATAAAATGAGAGTCATATTGACTAAGATTGTGTAAAAAAACTGGAATGTGATAGGGGATTCTAAACTTTGTCTTACATACTTCGTGTGCAACTCCTCTAAAATTTCCTGTATGCGAGTCAAAGTATAATGCACATTCACCATTTAAATTAGATTGACATATAAAGCAGTCTTTACATTGCGAAATAATTTCATTATCATTGGAAGTCAAAGGTTTTGGACTTATGACAAAAGAATTCTTTGTGCAAATCACTTCTAAATCTTTATACAACTGATTCATAAAGACATGAGTACAATGAGGACCACTATATGTTTCATATTTTGATAAACTATCATCATATGAACATTTGATATAGTACCCAAAACTATAAACTACGTGTTTGTGAACATTAGTTGTATAAGGTTTTGATGGATCGTTAAAGCATGTCTGAATTGGATTAAGGAAAGCTTCAAAATCCGCGTATATAACAAAGGGTATTTGTAACATCTTATTAAATTTATCAAATTTTAAGACATTGTTTGAAATTGGTTGTCCAAACCAATCTTTTAAAGTTTTTTCTGTACTAGGCAATTCCACTTTAATATGACAACAATCATTCAATTGATGGGCTGATTGATATCATTTGTTGAGAAGTGTAAAAGACAACCGTCACAGATGTTGATTGCATGTTCATGGTTTGAAATTTGACCACTTACTAAACGCGATAGGTTTTTAATGTAGCAAAAATGATTAATTGTTCCGTGCGAAATAAATAATAAATTGATATGAACAATTTTCCGTGATTTTGTTAAATACAATGGACCAACTAATTCATGTACTTTCTTTTTACAATTGTATTCAAGACCAAAAACATTTATACTTAAATTATTTAACCTTTCTACTTTTTGTATATCTGTCATTTTAACAGGAAACGTAACTCCGTCAAAATTTAATTTATATGAATATTTACTGTAAGATGAAACTCTCTGAGAGTTCTTAGTAAATGGATATAATGCAGAAAGCAAAGCCCATTTAAAGCATAAATCATCCGAGTTTTACATTTATAACACTTTTTTTTAATTTGATTTCTTTAGGTAATTCAATGTATGATTTTTCCATTTATTTTCTTAAGAGTCCAACCACTATCTTTTTTCTCAAATGTGCTTATTTTAGTCATCAACATATCACATAAGGACGAAAAGAAAAAATTGAAATCCTCACCCTGCATTAAAGTATACCTACATGTTTGAAATTCAAATTCATTAGAAATATTTTTTGTTTCTTGAACAAAATTAGCGTGCAGAATAAAATTAACTTTAAAAATTGTAAGCAATCGAACAGATTACTCAAATAGTGAAATAATTTCATTTTTAATAGAATTCAAAAACATTTCTGGTGTTTCGAATGTTTGTAATTGGTTGGATTTACTCTTAATTTTATATGAGATTATTCTATTAACAAAAGCCGATTCATGTACTGTGACATTTTTTAAAGTACTGTGTAATTGTATAACGTTATTCTTATGGAGGTTACTTCTAAGATGATTTGCATAATATCTTTTCCGTATTAAGATTTGACATAAAGAACAGTTCACCATTTCATCGTTCATACTGGTGAGCCCCGATGATGTGGATGGTTCCCCTTGTCTTCCTCTCTTTGTACTTGTATCATTGTCTTCACTGTCTAGTAATACTGCACTTCTTCTCTTAAAACCTCCTCCACTTTGTAGAATAGGTTGACTACAACATAAGTTAATGATATTAACCACATTCCATCAACAATATATTAAAAATCTATATTAAATAATTTACAAAGAAAATTACTCACTTGATCATTCCTCATCACATAGAAGGCAGAGTTCCATATCGAGGGCGTCCTCAAATTTTGCTTGAATACAAGCATTACAAAGTTCTTCATCAAAATCATCATCAAAAAGCAATCGTGATTCAACTTGTTCACAAACTTCACATTGTTGAACATCCAAGTTGCTATACAATATTTTACTTCTTTCCATTTTACTAAGAGTATGTACAGAGGTAAGTAGGTATACTAGCAATGAACTCAGAAATCAAATGACACCATAATGTTCCCATACACACAGTTTAAATATGAAGAATCCGTAAATTATAAGATCATTACCTAATTTGTTCACTAATACAATTAGCAATGTGTAATTAAATTATTTGTAACACGTAATTGCTTCATAATAAATTTGCATTTCTAATATAATATTTTTATGTTGTTAAATTTTCCAAATGATAATATTACTTGTATGAGAGAATAAATATACTAATAACTAAACTGAACTAATATTTATGTATTTGTCATAGCTACCTACTTATTGTTAAAATGATATTTCTTATAATTTTCTGTTTCTAAAATTTTCTTCGTAACATTGTATAAAATCTTTTTTGTGTCCTTATAACTTTCATTATTGTCGATCGTATAATATTTTAATCTATAATCAGCGCATTTCCATTGTTCTTGTGCAGGCGTGTTTTTTATTTTATTGAGATCATAGATTTCTATTTTAACCAAATGTGATGCATTTCTTCCGTCATCTGCATTAGTTGTAATGTAAATACTTCCATTCTCATGTGCTTTGGATATTGATGATGATTATTTCTTTTGTTTATTTTTTTTCACTTCGAATAATGCATCTATATTTTCATTTGAGCTGGCTCTCTTCAAGGATTTAAGTTGAGGAACTTTTAATGAATCCTGACTATCTTCAGACAATGGATAGTAAAATGTTTTATATGTATTTTCTTCCATTGTTGGGTTGAATGCATATAACAACAATAAGACTGCTTTGGACTAGTATTATACATACATATCTTAATATAACAAATGAATATTGTTAATATGTTGAATATCAAGCTCCAGTTGTGGCTTCTGGTGGTCTTGAATTAAAATACCTTGTTTCACAAAAGGACTGTATTACGTAATTAATATATATAACATGTAAGTTAATATAATGCTATCGTTAATGCATGTGCGCGCGGGTCAAGTTCTTAAGGCGACTGGATCCGCAGTCGGCCTCGGTGCGAGCGCCGCTCCGCCACGAACGCAAGCCCCCACTCTCGCCGATGAGACGACAGGAACATATTCCCCGGGTTGAAGTAGTAAGGCTTCAAGAAGTCTCCGATGAAGACACGGGCAAAGGGCAAAGCATGTTGTATGCCCGTGTTATGACTCCCTTTCTCGTCGTAATGTCGGCAACTCTGCTGCGCCCGTCAGACCCAGGATGAACATTGGTGACTCTGCCCAAGAGCCACAGAAGAGGAGGAAGATGGGAGTCCCTCACTAGCACCATGGTACCTGGTTTTAGGTCTTGATAGCCTGTCTGCCACTTGGCCTTTTGCTGCAAAACAGAAACGTATTCATTTGAGTAACGTCGCCAAAAGTGCTGTCGCAAGTTCTCAATGCGGTCGTAGCGAGGCAGGCGCTGCAGGTTCACGTCGTCTGGCATCTGAGGACGAGGAACAGTAGTGAGCGGTCGTCCGATTAAAAAGTGAGCGGGAGATAAATAGGATTGGTCACTAAGATCGGTGGAGTGAGGTGTTAAGGGTCTGGAATTAAGAATTGCCTCTATTTGAATGAGACAGGTTGAAAGCTCTTCATAAGTAAGATGAGTTAAGCTCATGACTCTACGTAATAAAGTTTTAATGGATTTAACAGCTGCTTCCCATAAACCGCGAAAATGCAGACTGTGTGCAGGAATAAATTTAAATTCTATACCTTCGTTTGCAATGTCAGTGGAAATAGTATTGGATGAAACTTGTAGAAGACGTGAAAGCTCATTAAAAGCTCCCACAAAAGTAGTGGCGTTGTCGGAGAATACCGTAATGTATGTAAGTGTGTATGTATGTGTTTATGATTGTATGCATGTATGTTTGTATGTGTGTAAGTAGTGTAAATGTTAGTGTGCATGTATGTTTGTGTTTGTGTCTGTTTGTGGAGTGTGTTTGTGGTTGTGTAAGTGGTGTATGTCAGTCCGTCAGTCAGTCCGTGTGTTAGTGAGTGTAGTGAAACGATTACAGGACGAGGACTAACGTCTCGTCGGGTATCAAAACAATGTGTGGTGTATCTAGGGTGCGGGCCGCTGGCCATCGTCAGAGTGACGAGTGCCAGTGGTTTGCGGTGGTTGACCGCGCCGACGACGGATGTCGTCATCCGGGTCTACCGTTACGTGTCTGGGACGTCTTATTGGGTTGAGACTATGGTGAAGGGGGGTGTACCCGCATGCCTTCCTAACCAAGATGTTGGGATGGTTAGGCGCCTTGTCAAAGAAGCGTCGCGAGATCTCTTTAAAGTGTTGAGCTATTGCCCTGTGCTGCCTCGGGGCGTAAAAAGAATAGGGTAGTCCCAGGTCCAAGGGTATCGTAAGAGGCGACTACGGGCTTTTTGAAAGTGGGAGAGTCACGCTGCTGCCTTATGACGTCAGCACAATCGGGCCAGACTCGTCCGGGTTACTTACCACACTCGCACAGAATACCGGCGTGAAGTAGCGGCCTAGTGCCGCTATGTTTCGCATAGGTTAGTGTCGAGGACCGGAGGCCATTCCCCCCCCCCCCCAACAAAATATGAGAGCGGTCCTAAAAAATAAATTACCCCAGGAGGGTACCGGCTCTTGTAGAGCCGGAGAATCCCTCCCCGAGCATTCGCGCTCGGGCTGCCCCTCGTATTCTGGGGAGGGCACAGTACCGCGTATGTCACAGGACAAACAGGGCAGCTACACCACGGCACCCCGCTCCACGCTTAATGTGGACTTTTGTAACATCCGGGGAATTCACTCCAACTTAAACGCCGTCCACCACCACCTTGAGACGGCGCAGCCGGCCTTGTGTTTCCTTACGGAGACGCAGATATCTCGACCTAGCGATACGTCATATTTAACGTACCCCGGGTACAAAATTGAGCATAATTTCATGCCTCATGCCGGGGTATGTGTGTACGTTAAGGAGGATATCTGCTGTCGCCGTCTCGGCAATTTTGAGGGTAGGGGCCTGTCTACTCTCTGGCTCCGCGTAGATTTAGAGGCCCGCGTCCGCATCTATGCGTGTGTCTACAGGTCCCATAGTGGTAACGCAGAAACCGATCATCTCATGGGCTGCGTTCAAGCAGCAATTGACGTCGTGCTTGCACAGATCCCCTCCGCTGAAATCGTGGTCTTGGGTGATTTCAACGGGCACAATGCCGAATGGCTTGGATCACGTACCACAGACTACGCAGGGCGATCTGTGCATAATTTTGCATTGGCGTATGGTCTGTCCCAATTGGTTGAGTCGCCGACGCGGCTCCCGGATGTGGATAGCCACATGCCGTCCTTATTAGATCTTCTGCTGACTACACATCCCGATGGTTACCAGGTCTCTGTCGACGCCCCTCTCGGAACGTCCGACCATTGCCTGGTCAGGAGTGTAGTGCCTATCAGACGCCAACGTCGCAGACCACCAGCGACCCGCCGCGTTTGGCACTACAAGTCAGCAGATTGGGATAGGATGCGTTCCTTTTTTGCATCCTACCCTTGGGGCAGGGTTTGTTTCCTTTCAGATGATCCTAGTGCCTGCGCCGTTGCAGTAGCCGATGTGATACTGCAGGGCATGGATATTTTTATACCAAGCTCTGTAGTACCGATCGGTGGCAGATCACAGCCCTGGTTCGATGCGTCAGTTAAAGCAGCATCTGACTGCAAAAAACAGGCGTATCGAACTTGGGTTGCGGCGCTGGGCTCAAAGGATCCGAACTGCAAAGTTCTGAAGAGGAAATATAACCGTGCCTCCAGATTTTTTAAGCGGCAAATCGCCCGTGCGAAATCGAAGCACGTCGTCATAATTGGCGAGCAGCTTTCCAGTTACCCGACCGGAACACGCAAGTTCTGGTCGTTGTCGAAAGCTGCTCTTGGTAACTTCAACCAGCCGTCCATGCCGCCGTTGCATATGAGGAATGACACCCTGGCCCATACGGCAAAAGAGAAAGCCGATCTCCTGTGCACTCTTTTTTCCTCCAACTCGACTCTTGACGACAACGGAAAAACACCGCCGACCATCCCGCGGTGTCAGAGCTCCATGCCTGAAGTACAGTTCCGACAGAAAACTGTTAGGCGAGCTCTGTTTTCGTTGGACGTCAGGAAGTCGAGCGGGCCGGATGGCATTTCTCCAATCGTGCTTAGAACGTGTGCCCCTGAGTTGACGCCGGTGCTAACGCGTTTATTCCGGCACTCTTATTCAAAAGGCGTAGTCCCTGATTCATGGAAGTCAGCCCTTGTCCATCCGATCCCAAAAAAAGGAGACAGTTCGGATCCGGCAAACTACAGGCCTATTGCTATTACCTCCCTACTCTCCAAAATTATGGAGAGCATAATTAACCGCCAGCTCTTGGTATACCTTGAGGGTCACCAGTTGATCAACGACCGGCAGTACGGCTTTCGCCATGGTCGGTCGACTGGCGATCTTCTGGTATACCTAACACACAGATGGGCGGCGGCTATTGAAAGCAAGGGGGAAGGCCTGGCAGTTGGTCTGGATATAGCGAAGGCCTTTGATCGTGTATGGCACAAGGCGCTCCTCGCAAAACTTCCATCATTTGGGCTTCCCGAGAGCTTATGCAAGTGGACCTCCAGCTTCCTCACTGGGCGCAGCATACAGGTCGTTATCGACGGTTATTGCTCGAATCCCAAGCCCGTGAACGCTGGAGTGCCCCAAGGCTGTGTGCTATCTCCCACGCTGTTTCTTCTGCATATCAATGATATGTTGGACACCGCCAACATGCATTGCTATGCAGACGACAGCACTGGTGATGCCGTATACACGGGCCATGCAGGTCTCTCTCGGGAAAACGTCGACCAGTGCCGGGTGAAACTTGTGTCTTCTATCGAGTCCTCTCTCGAGAAGGTCGCGGAATGGGGTAAGTTGAACCTTGTCCAATTTAACCCCCAGAAGACTCAAGTTTGCGCGTTTACCACTAAAAAAAACCCATTTGCCGTATCACCGCTCTTCGAGAACACTTCCCTTAAAGCCTCGCCTAGTATCGGAATACTGGGTCTCGAAATCTCGAGCAATTGCCAATTCCGTGGCCATCTGGAGGGCAAAGCCAAACTGGCTTCAAAGAAACTGGGCGTCATAAATAGAGCACGGCAATACTTCAAGCCGGCCCACATTCTAGCGCTCTACAAAGCGCAGGTCCGGCCTCACATGGAGTATTGCTGTCATCTCTGGTCTGGCGCACCCCAGTATCAGCTCGATCCATTTGACCGCGTGCAACGCAGAGCAGCTCGAATTGTCGGGGACCCAGTACTCTGTGAACGGCTGGATCACTTGGCGTTGCGTAGAGACGTCGCTTCATTGTGTGTCTTCTACCGCATTTATCACGGGGAGTGTTCCGAAGAGCTGTTCAACCTGATTCCTGCCGCCGAATTTCACCTTCGCACGACACGCCACAAGTTACGATATCATCCCCACCATCTGGATGTGGGGTGGTCCTCCACAGTGCGGTTTTCAAGGAGCTTTCTTCCTCGTACCACGAAGCTGTGGAATGAGCTTCCTCGTGCGGTGTTTCCGGGACGATACGACATGGGTACCTTCAAGAAAAGCGCGTACACCTTCCTTAAAGGCCGGCAACGCTCTTGTGATTCCTCTGGTGTTGCAGGAGAGTGTGGGCGGCGGTGATCACCTAACACCAGGTGACCCGTACGCTCGTTTGTCCTCCTATTCCATAAAA
>CATIXN010000320.1:0-22421 GCA_949711725.1 Leptidea reali | reverse complement strand
CATGCCACGTTTGGGTCCTACACGTACAGCACTCACGATGTCCCTCTCCTCTAGCTCGACGCCTAGTTTTTTAGAGACGAGGCACACAAGATGCATTGGGTTTTCGCCATTAGCCTCCGAGAGGCCCGTGATTTCCACATCTGTGAGTAAAAGTTCCTGCTCGCGGTCATTCAAATCAAATTTGAGCCTCTCGACCGTATCGACAAGACCAGTTACGTCGTTTGATGCATATTTGTTCTCCAGCACAGATACCTTATTTTCTATGCACTCCACACGTTTTGTAAGGCCGTCCACAGATGTTAACAACCGTTCCATTTGAGCATTAAAGTTGACAAACTGCTGGCGTATATCAGACATTTCTGTCCTAAAAAGGCGTAGTTCCCGAACTATTTCGTTTTCAGGTATGGGCACATGCAGTTTTTGATCTGTGTCTGTTTGGTCTATCACTGAGCAGTCCACCTGGAGTGCACTCTTAACGGGAGTATCGGTGTTATCGCTGCGGGGTCTTTTAGCAACACATAATGGACATCGCCAGCTAGGTGGTATGGTTGCAGATTTTGGTATCTTTAAACAGGGTCTGTCATATATACCATTGCATCCCACACATGCAATTCGTTCCCCAGTTGCCACAAATCTACCGCAACTGCTGCACTTCATAATTATTTTGTAAGCGAACTACGAACTAATTAATTAATTTAACTAACTCGAAACGAATTAACACAAATCCGTAAGCCTCTTTAATAGAAACCGGTTACTGCCTGGTTTTGCTGTGGCTGTTCAACGTGTTCAACAAATAGTTTTTAGTATTTAAACGATTAGTATTTTCACTGTTTTAAAAAGAAGTCACACTTCACTCACTTCAAAATACTTTAGGATGTAACTAAATTATTTATTATCTTTCGGAAATAACATTAAATGAAATCAGTTTACTGATTAATAAAGAAAACAAAACACACGTCCGTCCACAAAGCGAGTCTGTCGCGATCATTTCGACAATTTCATTATTACAACAGGGAGCATATTATACGAAATAATTCTTGATGTTATGAAATATTATTGACAAATTCATATACAGAAAAATTTCTGTCAGGTCAGTTAGTAAGACTATAGTTATTGTGAGTGTGACTTTATAAATGTGAGTGAGCTGTCAGAGCAAATTTGCCTTAAACTTGCCTTATGAAAAAAAAATTGCATGCTGGTATTCCAGGAATTTAAAAAAGAAAGAAAGGGAAGTACAAGGAGATAATCAGTACTAAGTATGATAGCAGGCAAGCATGATCTAGGATAACGAAAGAAAGTAAAGAGTAGATAGAAGTCGTAAGAGGCCTTTGTCAATAAACAGATTTAACTTTGTGCACATGAACATAATTCATGAATCATTCGGTCCAATGTAAAACCGTATGAATTCTATTCGGTATTGTCTGAGTTTACCGCGTACATTCGGATAAACAATATTTGGTAATAATTTTTCCATGTTTTGTCTTCTACAGATTTAGTGAAAAGAGCTGCGATGAATATCTTTTTTTTTTAATGGAATAGGAGGACAAACGAGCGTACGGGTCACCTGTTGTTAAGTGATAACCGCCGCCCATACTCTTTTGCAACACCAGAGGAATCACAGGAGCGTTGCCGGCCTTTAAGGAAGGTGTACGCGCTTTTTTGAAGGTACCCATGTCGTATCGTCCCGGAAACACCGCACAAGGAAGTTCATTCCACAGCTTTGTAGTACGTGGAAGAAAGCTCCTTGTAAACCGCACTGTGGAGAACCGCCACACATCCAGATGGTGAGGATGATATCCTAACTTGTGGCGTGTCGTGCGAAGGTGGAATTCGGCGGCAGGAATTAGGTAAAACAGCTCTTCGGAACACTCCCCGTGATAAATGCGGTAGAAGACACACAATGAAGCGACGTCTCTACGCAACGCCAAGTGATCCAGCCGTTCACAGAGTACTGGGTCCCCGACAATTCGCGCTGCTCTGCGTTGCACGCGGTCAAATGGATCGAGCTGATACTGGGGTGCGCCAGACCAGAGATGACAGCAATACTCCATGTGTGGCCGGACCTGCGCTTTGTTCAGCGCTAGAATGTGGGCCGGCTTGAAGTATTGCCGTGCTCTATTAATGACGCCCAGTTTCTTTGAAGCCAATTTGGCTTTGCCCTCCAGATGGCCACGGAATTGGCAATCGCTCGAGATTTCGAGACCCAGTATTCCGATACTAGGCGAGGCTTTTAGGGAAGTGTTGTCGAAGAGCGGTGATGCGACAAATGGGGTTTTTCTAGTGGTAAACGCGCAAACTTGAGTCTTCTGGGGGTTAAATTGGTCAAGGTTCAATTTACCCCATTCCGCGACCTTCTCAAGAGAGGACTCGATAGAAGACACAAGTTTCTCCCGGCACTGGTCGACGATTTCCCGAGAGAGACGTGCATGGCCCGTGTATACGGCATCACCAGTGCTGTCATCTGCATAGCAATGAATGTTGGAGGTGTCCAACATATCATTGATATGCAGAAGAAACAGCGTAGTAGATAGCACACATCCTTGGGGCACTCCAGCATTCACGGGCTTCGGGTTCGAGCAATGTCCGTCGACAACGACCTGTATCTATGTGTTAGGTATACCAGAAGATCACCTGCCGACCGACCATGGCGAAACCCGTATTGTCGGTGGTTGATCAACTGGTGACCCTCTAGGTATACCAAGAGCTGACGGCTAATTATGCTCTCCATGATTTTGGAGAGCAGGGAGGTAATAGCAATAGGCCTGTAGTTTGCCGGATCCGAACTGTCTCCTTTTTTTTGGATCGGATGGACAAGGGCTGACTTCCATGAGTCAGGGACTACGCCTTTGGAATAAGAGTGCCGGAATAAACGCGTTAGCACCGGCGTCAACTCAGGGGCACACGTTCTAAGCACGATTGGAGAAATGCCATCCGGCCCGCTCGACTTCCTGACGTCCAACGAAAACAGAGCTCGCCTAACAGTTTTCTGTCTGAACTGTACTTCAGGCATACAGCTCTGACACCGCGGGATGGTCGGCGGTGTTTTTCCGTTGTCGTCAAGAGTCGAGTTGGAGGCGAAAAGAGCGCACAGGAGATCGGCTTTCTCTTTTGCCGTATGGGCCAGGGTGTCATTCCTCATGTGCAACGGCGGCATGGACGGCTGGCTGAAGTTACCAAGAGCAGTTTTCGACAACGCCCAGAACTTGCGTGTTCCGGTCGGGTAACTGGAAAGCTGCTCGCCGATTTTGACGACGTGTTTTGACTTTGCACGGGCGATTTGCCGCTTAAAAAATCTGGAAGCACGGTTGTATTTCCTCTTTAGAACTATGCAGTTCGGATCCTTTGTGCCCAGCGCCGCAACCCAAGTTCGATACGCCTGTTTTTTGCAGTCAGATGCTGCTTTAACTGACGCATCGAACCAGGGCTGTGATCTGCCACCGATCGGTACTACAGAGCTTGGTATAAAAATATCCATGCCCTGTAGTATCTCATCGGCTACTGCAACGGCGCAGGCACTTGGATCATCCGAAGGGAAACAAACCCTGCTCCAAGGGTAGGATGCAAAAAAGGAACGCATCCTATCCCAATCTGCTGACTTGTAGTGCCAAACGCGGCGGTTCGCTGGTGGTCTGCGACGTGGGCGTCGTATAGGCACTACACTCCTGACCAGGCAATGGTCGGACGTTCCGAGAGGGGCGTCGACAATGACCTGGTAACCATCGGGATGTGTAGTCAGCAGAAGATCTAATAAGGACGGCATGTGGCTATCCACATCCGGGAGCCGCGTTGGCGACTCAACCAATTGGGACAGATCGTACGCCAATGCAATTATCTAGGAATTCTAATTATTTATTATGAAAATATTTAATTCAAATATCAAAAGAGTTGCTAGAGTTTACTCTTCCACCGCTTTACAATCTGTTATCTTTGTTTCCTTATAGTGAGCTCCAGGTAAAAATTTGTAATTAAAAATTCAATTAAAAAAATTTCATATTCAAAGTCATATTATGTTATATAAGTTAGATCCTTTACGTACGGATTTATTTAAAGAAAGGCGCAAAAAAATTACAAATAAAGCTATACAAATTATTTAAGTTTTCTTTAGTGTTAATTCCGCCAATATTTGTCTTTAAAACAATTCGACACGTGTTTCGCCTCTACACGAGGCATCCTCAGGACGTGTTGTCTCGCCAAAATCTGGCACGAGACTCTAAAGAAAACTTAAATAATTTGTATAATTATGGATTTCCGCAAAGTAACGCCTTATTCAATAAATAAAGCTATGTGAATAAATGCCTAAATTATTGTCAAGCACCCTAGGTTGTTTCACACATGAAGCAACTTTCACAATAACAGAAAGTTACTTTGTTCAAATGTTGCTGCTAAACTGAAACCAAATGAACATAGCATCAAATTATCCTCTATAGACAGGTGCTTTATAGAGTATAAGACCTTAGCCGGAATAATTAAAACAAGAATTAATAAACTGGAAATTAAAAGACCACGTTAGCTTTAAGTACTCCTCGAAATTTATGGCAAAACTTCTAAGTTTTAATAATGCAATGCACTTTATCCACTCGCCGCGTTTTACCAAAGGGAGCATACAAGACAACTTTAGAGTTTTACCTCTATCAATTCTTACGGTAAATGAAATAAAACCTTATAACGAATGAAATACGATAAATATTCCAAGAAATCTTGTCTCTTTTGTTTTCAGATGTTCCGCTGAGAGAGGTTTTTGCTTTGAAACGATGTGTTTGCTTAATAAAGCCAATAACTTCAGCGTTGATGTTTCATTTTGTAAAATTGTGTGCAAATGCTACGGTTTTAGCGTGTTAATTACAATTTGTTGCGAGAAATGGAAACTGTGATTTTGTACATAGTAATTGCTTATTATCGTGATTGTTAAGCGTATTCCATCTAATTGTTAGTAATTATTTTACATCTCTCTAAAAAGCTTTTCAGTCAAGCTTTTTGGTAAGCAGTTTAAAGAATATTTCTTATTTATTTCCTTAACGTAATTGATATGTGATTACTGATACCAACTTTTTTTTATAACAATAAGGGACGAGAGTAAAGCGTTCAGCTGATAGTAAGTGATACGCTCTGCCCATTACAATGCAGTGCCGCTCAGGATTCTTGAAAAATCCAATTCTGAGCGGCACTAGAATAGCGCTCGTCGCCTTGAGACATAAGATGTTAAGTCTCATTTGCCCAGTAATTACACTAGCTACGGCGACTTTCAGACTGAAATAAAAATGCTTACACATTACTGCTTCACGGCAGAAATAGATAGGCGCCGTTGTTGTACCCATAATCTAGTCGGCATCCTGTGCAAAGGAGCTTCCCACTGGTGAAGTTATTCAATAGTTAGGATTACTATAGAAAAAAAAATACCTTCTTTAATGTGTTTGAAACGGAACTTACCAATCTATCTAGATATTATTTTCTTTTGTTAATGTGCGAAAACTATATATTATTTAAAAAAATTGTTCTCTATGGTAGATAATTTTGAGTCAACGAGTATAAACAACCAGACTCAATGCTCATTCTGTTAATAAATAATAATGAAAAATATGATATTTAGTGAAGGATTAATACATTATCCCGAAGTTTATCAATAATTAGTTACTGATAATAATTGGAGACTTGTTTATTATAGTCGACAGAAGTTTTAGTTGAAAAAAATGTTGCTTGCTTCATAAATAAATTTGCTGCTTGTCACGCACACTATACTTATAAACTTGGCCTGTTTTCATCGGTTGACTAGAAGCAAGAGGCTCTATCTAGACGTATTTTAAGTTATCTAAGGTATTATCATCTAAGATATTGTAAGAAATATAATATTAATTTTACAAACCGTAAAAATCAATAAATTCTATTGCAATATCTTGAGTTTTCTTCTTAAAGTCAATCCTGAAGAATTGTGGTCTTACCTGAAACAAGAATTACAATAAATTAGTTTTTTTTTGTTTTATTCATATGTGTTTCTTTATTTCGGCCATCAAAAGATTCATTTTATTGTAGGTGATCATTCGATTCCATTTCTTCATCAGTAATAATGATATTCCATGATATATGCAATATCATGCAATAAGGGACAGTAAAAGAAAATGGACAAAATATGTTATTAAATCCAAGACACGGGAAAAGAAATAGAGGAAGACAAATAATCAGATGACTTTAAAAAGGCGGCAGGAATCACCTGGAAAAGAACTGCTAAAGATAGACAGACATGGAATTATCTGGAGGACATAGGCCTCATGTCAGAAGACAAGCGGACGATAAAGAAACTAACGAGTAGAACAATTGGCGTGTTAATGTACTGTATTGTTTCCAAATAAAGGCTTTCATTCATTCATTAAATGATGATATTCTAAGTTAAGTACCTACCTTAAAAAAAAAAATTACTTTTTCTCTCTTTCTCAATATGTGGCCTGTTGATTAGAATAGTTTTGAGATATTCTAGAATATATTATTTCAAATATTGCTAGATATTGCTAGGTCATAATAATTAGAATCGATAGAAAAAAAAATAAGTAAGAACACTTTGGCGTGACAAATTTTTTCCATTTTACTTCAAAAAAATTTAATATTTGAAGATATAATTAAGTTTGGTTGGGCTTAGAGCACTTGCCTGATAGTGAATATTTCCAAAACGTTTTTCATAATTTTCTTTGTATTTTGTTCTCGCTTTTTAATCTATTACCTATTTAATCAATCTTATTAGAATTTTCATTATTTCTTGAAGATAATAGGTACTGAATGTCCGTCCATAAACGCTAAGCCCATAACTTGTGACCGAATCTGCCAATGCAAAACAAATCACAAGCATTGAGCGTTTATTAAGAATTCTGTTAAGGTGGTAAAACTGACCCAATACAGACCTTAGTTTTTTGCACACTACCCCTACATGAGTCTGAAAATTAAAGATAGATGTACGAAAAAATTAGAGCCCATGTACTAAAAGTTTCACTTTAATAGGAGAAATTATCCTAAAATTACACCAAATTATACCTACTCCTGAAGCATAAAAACCTATGAAAAATAAAGAATCTGGCTCCTGACATAGCCACAGTAGATAATGGAAGAACAATGCCACTAATTAGTGCTTTGCGAGAGGAATCATATCATATCAACTCAGCTCGTTAACTCCGACACATGCTCCGCTGTAGAATTGGGGCGGACCATCCCCGAATGCTTTCGGTATGATAATTTAATGATGTGACTTATTATAAAAGTTTCCTTATTTTTAAAAGTAACGTAACATATTTCAGTAAACGATTTTTATATAAATATCATATTAAGAATATTTATAACAACAAATTATAGGTATATAATTTATAAAATCTCAGTGTAATTTATGTTCAATCTTAATACTTTTTTTCTGTTTTTTCGTTTGGCCTGTTATAAAATCTTTATGTTGGATATTTACCACTGGGATGCCGGCTAGATAATGGGTACCACAACGGCGCCTATTTCTGCCGTGAAGCAGTAATGTGTTATGTATTACTGTGTTTCGGTCTGAAGGGCGCCGTAGCTAGAGAAATTACTGGGCAAATGAGACCTCACATGTTATGTCTCAAGGTGACGAGCGCAATTGTAGTGCCACTCAGATTTTTTGGGCTTTTCAAGAATCCTAAGCGCCACTGAATGAATTATCAATTACCATCAGCTGGACGTTCTTCTCGTCTCGTCCCGAATTTGAAGTATAAAATTAGCAAAGCATTAAACCTATCAAAATCATCAAAACATATACCACTTCAAAACCTAGCATTTGTATCTAAAATAAACGCGTACATATATCAATTCATGAAATTGCATGTTGCCAAATATTTATAATTGGAATTTAATTGAAATCCGTTAATTCATGATGAGAAATGCAGTTATATAATAATAATTCAGTTATGTTTCACACAGCAAACAAAGGAGTTATATCATTAGTTTTGACTGACAACTCGTGGCCATACCGCTTCAATAGTCACGCGATCTTTTATATAATTGTTACAAATCTGTAGTTATAATTCGAATAACATTAGATGTAACACAAATCCATATCCAAATTCGTGATGAGAAAACTTTTGGCAAAGTGAAAAGTAACATCGAGAAGAAGTTTCAGTTTTCCAGTTGGAGGCTCCGTTGCACAGGATGCCGGCTAGATTATGGGTAACACAACGGCGTCTATTTCTGCCGTGAAGCAGTAATGTGTAAGCATTACTGTGTCTCGGTCTGAAGGGCACCGTAGCTAGTGAAATTACTGGGAAAATGAGACTTAACATCGTTTGTCTTGACATGACGAGCGCTATTGTATTACCGCTCAGAATGTTTGTGTTTTTCAAGTGGCAACTGCATTGTTATGGGCCGGGCGTATCAAATACCATCAACTTAACATCCTGCTCGTCTTGTCCCTTAATTTTATAAAAAAAAGTGGAGGAATCTAAAAGGAACTTTGCAAATTAATAACTAATAATGTTATTATTTATATGATTACAAAACTGAAGTGACTGTGGGCAAGGAACATAGCTCGAAGGACAGAAGGCCGTTCGAGCGGTAAAGTCTTCGAATGGCGACCACGTACTGGAAGACGCAGTGTTGGTAGGCCTCATACAAGTTGGACCGATGAACTAGTCAAGATCGCCGGAATAGGTTGGATGAGGGTAGCGCTGGACCGATCGTCGTGGAGATATTTGGGGGAGGCCTTTGTCCAGCAGTGGACATCATTTGGTTAAACTGATGGTGGTGATGACATTAAAAGCAAAAGAGTTCAACATAGAATACTTTCTACACATTCAGATTCGAAAATTTCGTTACGGTTGGATAATATTTGGATGAGGAAATTTCCGAGAACGAAACCCTGATTTTTGAGTTGTATTTTCTAGTAGATAGATCTTGCAACAAATCCCTACTAATATTTTAAATGTGAATGTAAGTTTGTTTGTTACGCTTTCACGCCTAGACCACCGAACTGATTTTAATAAAATTTAGTACAAAGATAGACTAGAGCTTGAAAAAGGGGATGGCAGTTTGTATGAAAATTCATCAATATCGAAGATAAAACCATGAAACTTTGTATTTAGGCACTTGATAAGAAATAATTTATAAACATTTATTCCAGCATTTTTGAAACTTTGGCCTATATGGTGTTGAAATAGGACATTAAAGTTCACAAGGAAATACTATTAAAGAGACTATCCACAATCAATCATATAAAAGAGCGCTGCCATATGTATTATTTGAAAAGTATCCTAAAAAATAAAACAAAATTGCTCAAAGTAACTATTCAACGCGGACGAAGTCACAGGTAAAAGCTAGTATAGTATGAAGCGAAATTTCTAAATAATTAGAAACACATTACGTGTTATCACAGAACTGTTGTCTATTATTTTTGATGTACTAACGCCCCAACTCTCCCCTTAAATTTGATGAAAAAATTACAGTAATTATACAAGAAAAAGTTTCCCCATTACACGGTCAAGTAGGTAACAAGCGCTTGAATAATATAGTAATATCATCACGTTCTATTCAAAGGAACGTTTAGAATCATTCGTTTACTAAATGCACCCTACTTGAATATTTCTTCGCTATCTTAATTTGTACGTGACTCTGTGAGTTAATTAGTAAAATTACGAGGTCCACTCGGGTGGATTTTTCTAGACTTGTCGTCCGCCATTCAGACGTAGCCATTGTGGAAAATTAAATTAACATTTGAAATAGTGAGCCTAGAATCGTCGCCAACTTTTTGGTTTCATTGTTCTGTAATGAGACAAAGATTTAATGTTTATATTTCAGCACATTTACTGTTCATTTATACGGATGGATAATGTACGTTACTCGTACACTGGAGTACTTATTTAAAATGATAATACCGAATAAATTGTAGAATATATAATTTAAAATCGCTTCATTGTGTGTCCTCTACCGCATTTATCATGGGGAGTGGTCCGAAGAGCTGTTTCACCTGTTTCCTGCCGCCGAATTCCACCTTCTCACGACACGCCACAAGTTAGGTTATCATCCCCACCATCTGGATGTGTGGCGGTCCTCCACAGTGCGGTTTTCAAGGAGCTTTCTTCCACGTCCATTCAAAGCTATGGAATGAACTTTCTTGTGCGGTGTTTCCGGGACGAAACGACATGGGTACCTTCAAAAAAAGCGCGTACACCTTCCTTAAAGGCCGGCAACTCCCCTGTGATTCCTCTGGTGTTGCAAGAGATTGTGGTCGGCGGTGATCATTTAACACCAGGTGACCCGTACGCTCGTTTGTCCTCCTTTTCCGTAAAAAGAAAATTGTAGAAACGGTTTAATGTAAGTACTCGTTAATTATAATAGAAGTTTGATATAAGGAAGGATGCGAGCAACCACTATTACGTGTCTATAATATCAATGTGACAGTTGCAACCACAACATTGTGGGTAAGGTTAGAAAAGTATTGACGCGTTTAAAACTTAATTTCCACGAATACCAATACAAATGGTAGGACTGGTTTTAATTGAAAAATCAAAATAAAATATTCAGTCTAAACTTGTAATATATTATTAAAAAAATTGTATTTAAAAAATCTTGTGTGTTTTCAGGATCACTCGTCTTGGCTTAACATTGAATACTGATAATATTTTTTGAAGTGATAATGAAATTAAGAGAAGATAAACCGCTTCGTAACGTAACGGCGCCAGTTTGTCTGGCTTCCCTTTCTCTCATGCATACGGTAGCGGTAAGAAGGCATCTCCTCTCTCACTCTAACTAATTGTTACTTTTAAAGGATTAAATAATGATACTAATAATGTACATATTCAAGAATTGTAACTAAGAATAAAATATATTTTATAATCACAAAAAGATTTTATTCATAAATAACCTTTCCTTACATTATCATTTGAATATACATAAAATGTTAGTAATAACCTAAGCTTTTCTCAAGTTAAACAATTTCAATATTAAATAGTTCAACTTATATTCTAGTTTAAGTTATTACTTCTGTCGGGCATTCCGACTAAATTATTTCTATATTACCAATTAAGTATGCTAAATAGTAACTGCCACGTTTGTTGAAATATGTGAGTTTCAAGTATGGCTTCCAGCACTTCACTATTATTATATTTTGGACAACGCATCCATTTGATAATTCAACATTGGCACTTTATGTTTGGTAAATTAAAAACAACGACACAAGCATTTGTGTACCTAATGAGTCTAATTTTAGAAAAGCATTTTATCACATTCGATCGATCCGATGTCATTTATCACACACGATAATCTATTTTAAAATTTGTTTCTTTTTCGGTGGCATAAATATTAAACTCAATTATGTTTATCTAGAAAAATCCAAAAAAGGATTGACGTGTAATGATATTGACAGTTTATTTAATTTTAGGATTAATAATAAGTTATTTTTATATCTGACATACTAGTGTCAAAAAATTACAATTATATAAATTAATAGAAATGATAATATTATTTGGTCAAATGCTATTACTACATTAAATATCACTTTTGTATTTTGTATTCATATTTATCCCAAATATCTTAATATATATATTTCTTTTGTGCATCTGTTGTAACTAAGTTCCTTCTAAACGGCTGGACCGATTTTGATGTTTTTTTTATGTGTTCCAGTGAATTTGAGATTGGTTTAGATTCTCAATTCCGTCCAAACAATATAATTCTCCTGCTCATGTGTATTTTAGTGAACTCCTCCTAACGGCTGGGCTGATTTTTCGAACTTAAGACGTGTATACAGGACGTCTGTCGGGTGCACTAGTAATTATATATTTTTGTTTAGTTGTATATTATGTTGACCTATATTAATGCTGATTTCTCTGCAGATTTACGAAACAGTGTAGATGATAAAAGTTTTTAGACGATTTAATAGTAATATTAATAAGCGTAATAACTGAATATTACTTGAATTTTTCTTTACTTGTATAAAAGTTGCATGATTATAGCCCGTATTATCCGATATCGTGTCGGTAAGTGTAAATGGTGTTGCAAATTCCGTAACGAACATAATGAAGCCACGTCACCTGTCAAGTTGCGTTCAAGAAAGTTGCGTTCGACAGTGCATACGTATCAGTCGTGTTTACAGTTGTTTTTGAGAAATTTTTAACTACCTTCAATCTATAGTAATCTCTAAGATGGCTCCAAAAAAGTGTTCTACATGTAATAAAAACATCACCTTGAAATCTCCGAGCCTCATATGTAGTAGATGTAATAAAACGGTACATATGACAACCAGCTGCTCTAAACTTACCAACAAGCAGATGGCGGCTCTGCGGAACTCGGATGGTCTGGAATGGAGTTGTCAAGAATGCCTAAGCAACGCTTCTAGGCGTACCTCCTTCTTTGCGGCACCAGAAGACAGCTCTGACGAAGAAGAAGGACAAGAAGTTCACGCTTGCACAGCGCTAAACGAAACAAAGTTGATCGCGAGTATCTCTCGCGAAACACAGAGGATCATCAAGGCAGAAGTAGACAACCTAACAATTGCTGTCGAACATATGAATGGCCAAGTGGCGGATCTTGAAGATATAGTACGAAAACAAGAAAGTACTATAAAATTCCTATTAAATAAAAACATGGAGTTACTAAATAAAAACAAGAATCTCGAGTTGAGAGTTGCTGTGCTCGAACAACATATCAATGAAGTAGACCAAAAGTTGCTAGCTGGAACTCTAGAGATAGCAGGTATACCGGAAACTCCGAACCAAGACGTTAAAGATGTAGTGAACAAAGTTGCTGATAAACTGGGGGTAAGTGCGGTTGACATTGTAGCTGCCAGACGCCTGCAGAAACCTAGGGATCGTCCACAACCAGGTCAAATCCTAGTTGAACTCAAATCCAGCGTAATGCGTACGCAATGGATACACTCTTCTAAAAACATGGAGCTGAACGCTGGTAGTATTTTGACATCGTTACCACAGGGTCAGGCTACACGCCGAATCTATATACGCGAAGCGTTAACGCACCGTAATAAAGTACTCTTGTACAATGCCCAACAAAAACTAAAGGAAACCTATAAATATGTCTGGTGTAAAGCTGGCATTATCTATGTAAAAAAAGGTGATGACAAGAGTCGGCCACACATTATTCGATCAATAGCAGACATAGAAGGATTATTATCAAATCAATAGACTATACTTATCACCTGTTATTACTTTGATAAGTTAAACTCAGAAAAAAAAAATATATATAATTACCTACCTACTTAAATAATAATATGGATAATATTAGTCATACTCCAACATCTGAAATTTTTGATTGTTCTACTGTTACCTCTTTTATAAATCAAGTACCCTTCAATCAAATTAATTTATTTTCCCTAGATGTTAACATTCGGTGTATGAAAAAACATTTCCCTAAACTGTTACTAATATTAAACTCATGTAAAATTCCTATCGATGTTATTGTATTAACCGAGGTGGGTATTTCCTCGAGTATAAGTAATTTATATAACATTGATGGCTATAAAATGCACACAGTACTTCGTACTAAGCAACGAGGCGGTGGAATAATAATTTATGTGAAAAGTTATCTTAAATTCACTCAACTAACAACCATAACAACGACAAGTTTTGAGATGTTATTCGGTAATTTAGTAACAGCGGATAAAATCGTCGTGACACTGTGTGCATTTTACAGACCACCACGTACAAAAGGAAAACACTTTTGTTTATGAACTTTCACAGGTTATAGATAGATACTCGAACACAAACACAATTATTCTCGGCGATGCTAATATAGACCTAAAAACCAACAATTCCATAAGAAATATGTACATCGATATGCTCTCCGAGCGCGGATTCAATGTATAACTGACTGTACCAGAATTGAAAAGAGATTAAATAAAATTACAAAATCGTGCATTGACCACTTGTTTACGAAGTTAATTTCATTGAGTCCGTGCACGGCCGCAGTCGATACAGTTCTGGCGGATCACCGCGTCATTCTGTTGGCATGCGAAGCTACAAGTAATATACAGCGTGCTACAAAATATAATTGTAAAATGCAGTACTGTGACAGTAAAATTGTAAACGAGGAACTAAATAATATTGAGTGGTTGCATACGACAAATATTTCATGTCCTGAAAAAATTTATGAATTCATAAAATCTAATTTTACTTTAGCTTATAACAAATCCTTAAAATTTAAATCGCAACGCATCAATAAACTACCGAAACAACCCTGGGTGAAGCAATTTATGCTACAAATGACTGATAGAAGAGATGCCCTTTTCAACAGTTGGAAAAAAGATCCGACAAACAAATGTCTTCGACTAGAGTATAATCAGATTAGGAATAAAATTCATAAGACCCTTGAAAGAAGCAGGAACAGAAATTATCAGAATGAAATAAATAGAAATATGAAAAATCCTAGAAAACTTTGGCAGATCGTCAATAATATTTGCGGCAGGGTTAGTAGATCGATAGATGAAATAGTTTCTAAGGCTTTTGACTACAGTCAACAGTCTCACAAAGTTATTTATTTAGTTAGTTTGCACAAGAATTCCGAAATGCTGTCAAGGCTATGGTACCTTCTTGCCCGATTAAACTTTTAGATCCAGATGAATATAAAATGGATGCTAACGTCTCTCTTCGCTTTAAAAATGCAACACCCTTAAGAATCGAGATGTTAATATCCAGGTTAAATAATAGAAAGGCTGAAGGTGGTGATGGCATAAAAATTAGAGATGTCAAATGTATCGCAAAGAAAATATCCTCATCTATAGCGCATTTAATAAACGTCAGCTTTGCAGTCGGAAAGTACCCGAGGGAATTAAAGCAAAGTTGCGTGAGACCAGTGCATAAAAAAGGGAAACAGAACGATGTTTCTAACTATCGTCCTGTTTCCCTCCTATCATCTATAGATAAAATTGTTGAGAAGTACCTCAGTGATCAGATTCAATCGTTTTATCACGACCATGATATTATTAGCAAAAACCAGTATGGTTTTCAACCACTCAAAAGTACTTCGTTGCTGCTCTCCAAGTTCAGTGATGAAATTAACGGTCACTTAGGTAATCGCAAACACGCCTTTGTCCTTTTTATTGACTTCTCGCGCGCATTTGACACTCTAAATCACGAATTTTTGATTTCGAAACTTGGAAACTCTGAAATCAAAGGTCCGACCCTAAATTGGTGTGAGGATTATCTCAAAAATAGGTCATTTTATGTTAAAATAGAAGATGCCAAGAGTGATGTTCTATCAGTTACTGAAGGAACAGCACAGGGATCAGTGCTCGGCCGCATACACTTTATCGCGTATGTCAATGATATAAATAATATACTGAAGCATTGTACACCATATCAATACGCTGATGACACTTGTCTTGTAATCGCTGATAGAAACATTGAACAAGCACTTGAGAACCTTCAGTTTGACTTCGATCGCCTTAACAAATGGTGCCACGACAATAGGCTTGTCCTCAATGCCGATAAAACGAAATTGATGCATATTCGATCACCATATCTTAAAACTAATTATGACACAATCAAGAAGCTTAAGGCGCATTGCCATATGTGTTTTCATCAAAAGCTACAAATATGTAGCTGTCCCACTATTGAAACTGTTGAAAATCATACGTACTTGGGTTTAGTTATCGATTGTTGTTTTAACTGGCTTCCCCATATCAATACTGTTTGTGACAAACTCAGAGCATTTTTAGCCAATTTAATTTTAATAAAGGGTAGAATACCATATAAAATATTATTATTATTATATAACTCACTAGCCGATTCCATTATAAGTTATGGTATTACCAGCTATGGCAGAACATTTAAGACCTACCTAGATAAAATAAAAAACATGCAAATTAGGATAATTAAAGAAATAGTCTACCCAGTAGTAAAAGAACAACATAAAGCGAATGAATATAAGTATCTCTTCAGGCACTGTAAAATCTTACCAATACACACAAAATTTAATTATTGTCTTCTTAAGGAACAATTTTTCAATCATGAAATTCAAAGTAAAATTTGTCATAAAATAACCACTAGGAAAATCACAAATAATCACTTAAAAACATTAAAGTCCAATAACATTTATGGTTCGCGCACAACACAATATTTGGTTCCTCGGCTATTAAATGATATTGATCCATCTGTAAAAATTAGCATCACCAGAAAAAATATTAGAGATAAGTTAAAATTGCAATTTTTGAACACCCTGTAGCTTACATTCTAAGTGGGTCAAACATCGGGTTCTTTGTCACCGCCCACCGGCCGAGCGAATAGACATATCGCTGTGCGTGTGCGACGGAATAGCGCGATCGAAAGATAGCAGTGTCCCGCTTTCGCATAGAGATATGAATCAGCGATGACCGGTTGAATGCGAACCTGATCTAATGATGCTTTGCTTGTAAACCTTGTGTATGTACTTACTTAAGTTTTTTCTGATCTTGTTTTAATTATCATTGCGAACTCAACTCATGTTAGCAATCCGGACAAATCTTCGTGATTTTTGGTTTGCTGCTTTATTTATATAAATATGTAAAGTTTATATATATAGAACGACGCTGTTAGTCGTTCTATATATAATACGAAAATGCATCAAAATTAATACCAAGGTTTATATCTGCTACAATATTAGTAGGAGTGTGAAGATAAATGCTGAAAAGGGAATTTAATTTCCAAAAAAAAATTATTGAATCCTACGGAATACCTCTTGATGTCAATATTTAATATTTATAAGAATGTAAACAGAATTTTAGATATTTAACACAACACTAAGCAAATTTTTGCAATGTTTTCGATGCGCAAACGACAAGCATAATCAAATCAAAATATTTTATTGCAAGTCACATTTTACAGTATAGGTGGTAGGTACATTAATGGGTAGACAATATGTGGCGCCCTGCAAGGGCACAGCAATGTTATACATAAAATAAATATGTCTCATACATTTTACACATTCTTATACTAATTCTCGCACTTAGTGTAATTAAAATATTCGGGTAAATCGTAGAAACATTTTGAAACTAAAAAAATTTTGAGATGTCTTTTAAATAGAGAAGGCTTCTCTTTATTTTTAATATAGTTTGGGATGTGATTATAAATTTTTATTGCCATGTGGTGAGGGCTCGATGACACTAATGACATACTTGTTTGGGGAATTTTTAATTTGAATAAATTTCTATTATTTCGCTTGTTATTTGGTAGTGTTGAGTATAAGTCCGAATGTTTTTTAACAAATTTACATGCTTCTAGGATGTAAAATGAAGTAAGAGTTAAAATTTTGTGTTTAATAAAATATGGTCTACATGAATCCATCTGCTGAATATTTTCTAAAATTCTGATACATTTTTTCTGTTGAATAAATATATCTTTTATTTCACTACAGTTTCCCCATATTAATATTCCATAGGTCTGTTTAGCACGGCGCGTCGGCGCACTCTGTCTATTTGTAGCGTAGTCTAATATATAAACTCCTTCGAAACGGCTTGACCGATTCTCATGAAATTTTGATTGCATATTGGATAGGTCTGAGAGTCAGACATCATCTATTTTTCATCCTCCTAAATGTTAAGGGTTAACACCAAAATTTTTTTTCTTAATTTTTTTGACATTTTTTTTTTAAATTTGTATGATTATGAGTCAGCATTAAAAAAATACATACAACTTCAAATTTTCACCCATTTACGATCAACAGTTACTTTTGTATCGCGATTTTAATATCGGCAATACAACGTTTGTTGGGTCAGCTAGTAATAATCTATGTTATATATATACGAGATTTTCACGTATATAGTCACTCATCACGATATTTCTGGAACCATTAGAGCTAAAGACTTGAAATTTGGTAGGAATATTATTTTCACCGAGTAGAGTTACGTCAGCTAAGAACGGATTTTCCAAAATTCCATCCGCAAGAGTTTTTTTTTATTATGAACAGAACAACGTCTGTCGGGTCAGCTAGTATATAATAGAGTTAACGACAGCCATCACTGTTTATTGGGCGGCAAGGTCTTAGAACATAATAATAATTAAATATTAAAATTAAAAAAACTGTGGGTTATTTGTGTTATATAAGTTGTCAGCGCTTTAGGCATGAATATGTTGATTTCATGTTTTAATTTGCAGACCCATACGTCAAAAAAATAAATATATAGAACCGTTTTATATTGTAATTAAGACCAATCTTTGGAATTATTTTCTATCGAGCCGATTTTGTACAATTATGTATGGAACCCGGTCACTGTCTTTGAAATATGATGAATATATTTTTTTTATGTACTAGAACAAATAGTTTCTTAAAAAACTCCATGCACAACATAAATTTTAACAAAATTAGATGTTGTCAGCCTTTTAAGAGAGATGAAATAACGCTAAGCACTCTCCCAGTAGGTTTTTTGCAGTTCTTTAAAAATATATTCTTTTAATATTGCAGAGTGCCACTGATATTGCTTTATTAGTAGTTATTATGAGCAAAACGCTATTAATATAAATATGGGGATGATAAATATATTTATAAACCAATTAATTAATTTTTTACTTAGTATAGAAGGAATTCAGTTTCGTTGTCTGCAATTAGATCTCTTAAAATATTCAACGGATTTTAATGCAGTTTTCAGCAGTAGATAGAGTGATTTAAGAGGAAGGTATACATGTATAATACGTACATGTTATAGTACAGAAAAGCCGGAAAATTTAATGATTTTGTCTTAACAAAAAAATCGAGTAATATGCTATGCTTATACATAACTATAATAGCTAAGCCACAATAATAGTTTTTGTTTAAATTATTAAGCTCAAAAACGGGTGGAATCAAATAAAGTACTCAACATAATTAACAATTAGTTAGTTTAGAAATAAATATTAAAGTATTATCTTAGATATGCTTTTCTTTGCGAATTGACTTTATTTATCTTATATCTTTAAACGAGCAATTCTTGTATAATATATATATTCTGAATCTAGAAAAAGGCTCGAACGATTTAAATAAAATTTAGTATAGAGGTAGTTTCGGGGGCCATAAATCGATCTAGCTAAGTTTCAATTCAAAACAAAATTAGTTTTATCCGTGTTTTAATGAGAAACAGCTACAATAACATTAGAATACAAAGGCAAATTTCGCCACTATATACAAGACTATAATAGCTTAGATGGTACATTGGGTGATCCGGAAAGCAGAAGACCCCGGTTCGAATCAGGTGTTCTATTAGTTTTTTTTTGTTCTAGTTTAGTGCATTCATAAAAATCCGAGTAAGGCTCGGTCGTCCATATATGATGATGAAATGTTAAGTAAATTATATTTTTTTTTTTATGGAATAGGAGGACAAACGAGCGTACGGGTCACCTGTTGTTAAGTGATCACCGCCGCCCATACTCTCTTGCAACACCAGAGGAATCACAGGAGCGTTGCCGGCCTTTAAGGAAGGTGTACGCGCTTTTATTGAAGGTACCCATGTCGTATCGTCCCGAAAACACCGCACAAGGAAGTTCATTCCACAGCTTTGTAGTACGTGGAAGAAAGCTCCTTGTAAACCGCACTGTGGAGGACCGCCACACATCCAGATGGTGAGGATGATATCCTAACTTGTGGCCTGTCGTGCGAAGGTGGAATTCAGCGGCAGGAATTAGGTAAAACAGCTCTTCGGAACACTCCCCGTGATAAATGCGGTAGAAGACACACAATGAAGCGACGTCTCTACGCAACGCCAAGTGATCCAGCCGTTCACAGAGTACTGGGTCCCCGACAATTCGCGCTGCTCTGCGTTGCACGCGGTCAAATGGATCGAGCTGATACTGAGGTGCGCCAGACCAGAGATGACAGCAATACTCCATGTGTGGCCGGACCTGCGCTTTGTACAGCGCTAGAATGTGGGCCGGCTTGAAGTATTGCCGTGTTCTATTAATGACGCCCAGTTTCTTTGAAGCCAATTTGGCTTTGCCTTCCAGATGGCCACGGAATTAGCAATCGCTCGAGATTTCGAGACCCAGTATTCCGATACTAGGCGAGGCTTTTAGGGAAGTGTTGTCGAAGAGCGGTGATGCGACAAATGGGGTTTTTCTAGTGGTAAACGCGCAAACTTGAGTCTTCTGGGGGTTAAATTGGACAAGGTTCAATTTACCCCATTCCGCGACCTTCTCAAGAGAGGACTCGATAGAAGACACAAGTTTCTCCCGGCACTGGTCGACGATTTCCCGAGAGAGACGTGCATGGCCCGTGTATACGGCATCACCAGTGCTGTCATCTGCATAGCAATGAATGTTGGAGGTGTCCAACATATCATTGATATGCAGAAGAAACAGCGTAGGAGATAGCACACAGCCTTGGGGCACTCCAGCATTCACGGGCTTCGGGTTTGAGCAATGTCCGTCGACAACGACCTGTATGCTGCGCCCAGTGAGGAAGCTGGAGGTCCACTTGCATAAGCTCTCGGGAAGCCCAAATGATGGAAGTTTAGAGAGGAGCGCCTTATGCCATACACGATCAAAGGCCTTCGCTATATCCAGGCTAACTGCCAGGTTTTCCCCCTTGCTTTCAATAGCCGCAGCCTATCTATGTGTTAGGTATACCAGAAGATCACCTGCCGGCCGACCATGGCGAAACCCGTATTGTCGGTCGTTGATCAACTGGTGACCCTCTAGGTATACCAAGAGCTGACGGCTAATTATGCTCTCCATGATTTTGGAGAGCAGGGAGGTAATAGCAATAGGCCTGTAGTTTGCCGGATCCGAACTGTCTCCTTTTTTTTGGATCGGATGGACAAGGGCTGACTTCCATGAGTCAGGGACTACGCCTTTGGAATAAGAGTGCCGGAATAAACGCGTTAGTACCGGCGTCAACTCAGGGGCACACGTTCTAAGCACGATTGGAGAAATGCCATCCGGCCCGCTCGACTTCCTGACGTCCAACGAAAACAGAGCTCGCCTAACAGTTTTCTGTCTGAACTGTACTTCAGGCATAGAGCTCTGACACCGCGGGATGGTCGGCGGTGTTTTTCCGTTGTCGTCAAGAGTCGAGTTGGAGGCGAAAAGAGCGCAAAGGAGATCGGCTTTCTCTTTTGCCGTATGGGCCAGGGTGTCATTCCTCATGTGCAACGGCGGCATGGACGGCTGGCTGAAGTTACCAAGAGCAGCTTTCGACAACGACCAGAACTTGCGTGTTCCGGTCGGGTAACTGGAAAGCTGCTCGCCGATTTTGACGACGTGTTTTGACTTTGCACGGGCGATTTGCCGCTTAAAAAATCTGGAAGCACGGTTGTATTTCCTCTTTAGAACTATGCAGTTCGGATCCTTTGTGCCCAACGCCGCAACCAAAGTTCGATACGCCTGTTTTTTGCAGTCGAATGCTGCTTTAACTGACGCATCGAACCAGGGCTGTGATCTGTCACCGATCGGTACTACAGAGCTTGGTATAAAAATATCCATGCCCTGTAGTATCACATCGGCTACTGCAACGGCGCAGGCACTAGGATCATCCGAAGGGAAACAAACCCTGCTCCAAGGGTAGGATGCAAAAAAGGAACGCATCCTATCCCAATCTGCTGACTTGTAGTGCCAAACACGGCGGGTCGCTGGTGGTCTGCGACGTGGGCGTCGTATAGGCACTACACTCCTGACCAGGCAATGGTCGGACGTTCCGAGAGGGGCATCGACAATTACCTGGTAACCATCGGGATGTGTAGTTAGCAGAAGATCTAATAAGGACGGCATGTGGCTATCCACATCCGGGAGCCGCGTTGGCGACTCAACCAATTGGGACAGATCGTACGCCAATGCAAAATTATGCACAGATCGCCCTGCGTGGTACGTGATCCAAGCCATTCGGCATTGTGCCCGTTGAAATCACCCAAGACTACGATTTCAGCGGAGGGGATCTGTGCAAGCACGTCGTCAATTGCCGCTTGAACGCAGCCCATGAGATGATCGGTTTCTGCGTTACCACTATGGGACCTGTAGATACACGCATAGATGCGGACGCGGTCCTCTAAATCTACGCGGAGCCAGAGAGTGGACAGGTCCCTACCCTCAAAATTGCCGAGACGGCGACAGCAGATATCCTCCCTAACGTATACACATACCCCGGCATGAGGCAAAAAATTGTGCTCAATTTTGTACCCGGGGTACGTTAAATATGACGTATCGCTAGGTCGAGATATCATGACGTATCTGCGTCACCGTAAGGAAACACGAGGCCGGCTTCGCCGTCTCAAGGTGGTGGTGGACGGCGTTTAAGTTTGAGTGAATTCCCCTGATATTGCAAAAGTCCACGTTGAGTGTGGAGCGGGGTGCCGTGGTGTTACTGCCTCGTTTGTCCTTGGTCATGCGCGGTACTGTGCCCCTCCCCAGAATACGAAGGGCAGCCCGAGCTAGAGTGCTCGGGGAGGGATTCTCCGACTCTGGTAGAGCCGGTACCCTCCTGGGGTACTATCTCTTTAGGGACCGCTTTCATAATCTTTGTTGGGGATGGGGGGGGGGGGGGGG
>CATIXN010000319.1:5362-22421 GCA_949711725.1 Leptidea reali | reverse complement strand
TAATATATACTTTAATTCAATAGGTGTAGAGTACATTTTGTTGTGACGAGCAACAAAAATAATGCAATCTGACACGTCACGTGTGCAGGGGCTAGAAAATATGTGATTACTGTAAGCCTACGACCCCTCATCTCGGTTGTAGTTAAGGGATTTCTGAGGAATGAAATAAGTAATTGTGTAAACCTATTTTATAAGAGCTAAATCGAGTTGTAATTAGTCCAACCACGTTGTATCATTCAGTAGGTGCGAGATTAACACAAAGAGTTGCATCGTTATCCAATTCTGAAACAGAATGTGTGAAGCTGTACGGTTACGGATTGCTTGTAACTTTAAGGGTAAATGTACACACTTCTATAATAAAGTCCCAGCCACTGTTCCGGCATTATCTATAAATAAATCTAAATGTTTTATAAAGAAATGGCTCTGTCGTAAATCCTATTACTCCTCTGCTGAATATCTAAATATTCGGACAGCCTGGGACTAGATTGTCATTATTTTATAGCGATAGAACTGACTGTACAATATAAGCTCTTTTCTATAACAATATAATTTAGCAAGTATCATAGATAAGTTTAGTACCTTAAGTAAATAAATACTTTTACCATAAAACCAATATACATTGGCCCATTGCCCTGTACTTTCTCCGGGGCGTAAAAAGAATAGGGGAGTCCCAGGCCCATGGGTGTCGTAAGAGGCGACTAAGGGCTTTTTAGAAGTGGGAGAGTCAAGCTGCCGTCGTATGACGTCAGCACAATCGGGCCAGACTCGTCCGGGTTAATTACCACACTCGCACAGAATACCGGCGTGAAGTAGCGGCCTAGTGCCGCTATGTTTCGCATAGGTTAGTGTCGAGGACCGGAGGCCATCCCTTCCCGCCGCCCCCCCACACAAATTATGAGAGCGGTCCGTAAAAAGATATTACCCCAGGAGGGTACCAGCTCTACCAGAGCCGGAGAATCCCTCCCCGAGCACTCTCGCTCGGGCCGCCCTTCGTATTCTGGGGTGGGCACAGAACCGCGCATGACCGAGGACAAACGAGGCAGTAACACCACGGCACCCCGCTCCACGCTCAACGTGGACTTTTGCAATATCAGGGGAATTCACTCCAATTTAATCGCCGTCCACCACCACCTTGAGACGGCGCAGCCGGCCTTGTGTTTCCTTACGGAGACGCAGATATCTCGACCTAGCGATACGTCATATTTAACGTACCCCGGGTACAAAATTGAGCACAACTTTTAGCCTCATGCCGGGGTATGTGTGTACGTTAGGGAGGATATCTGCTGTCGCCGTCTCGGCAATTTTGAGGGTAGGGACCTGTCTACTCTCTGGCTCCGCGTAGATTTAGACGACCGCGTCCGTATCTATGCGTGTGTCTACAGGTCCCATAGTGGTAACGCAGAAACCGATCATCTCATGGGCTGCGTTCAAGCAGCAATTGACGTCGTGCTTGCACAGATCCCCTCCGCTGAAATCGTGGTCTTGGGTGATTTCAACGGGCACAATGCCGAATGGCTTGGATCACGTACCACAGACTACGCAGTGCGATCTGTGCATAATTTTGCATTGGCGTATGGTCTGTCCCAATTGGTTGAGCCGCCAACGCGGCTCCCGGATGTGGATAGCCACATGCCGTCCTTATTAGATCTTCTGCTGACTACACATCCCGATGGTTACCAGGTCTTTGTCGACGCCCCTCTCGGAACGTCCGACCATTGCCTGGTCAGGAGTGTAGTGCCTATCCGACGCCAACGTCGCAGACCACCAGCGACCCGCCGCGTTTGGCACTACAAGTCAGCAGATTGGGATAGGATGCGTACCTTTTTTGCATCCTACCCTTGGGGCAAGGTTTGTTTCCCTTCGGATGATCCTAGTGCCTGCGCCATTGCAGTAGGCGATGTGATACTGCAGGGCATGGATATTTTTATACCATGCTCTGTAGTACCGATCGGTGGCAGATCACAGCCCTGGTTCGATGCGTCAGTTAAAGCAGCATCTGACTGCAAAAAACAGGCGTATCGAACTTGGGTTGCGGCGCTGGGCACAAAGGATCCGAACTGCAAAGTTCTTAAGAGGAAATATAACCGTGCCTCCAGATTTTTTAAGCGGCAAATCGCCCGTGCGAAGTCTAAGCACGTCGTCAAAATCGGCGAGCAGCTTTCCAGTTACCCGACCGGAACACGCAAGTTCTGGTCGTTGTCGAAAGCTGCTCTTGGTAACTTCAACCAGCCGTCCTTGCCGCCGTTGCACATGAGGAATGACACCCTGGCCCATACGGCAAAAGAGAAAGCCGAGCTCCTGTGCGCTCTTTTCGCCTCCAACTCGACTCTTGACGACAACGGAAAAACACCGCCGACCATCCCGCGGTGTCAGAGCTCTATGCCTGAAGTACAGTTCAGACAGAAAACTGTTAGGCGAGCTCTGTTTTCGTTGGACGTCAGGAAGTCGAGCGGGCCGGATGGCATTTCTCCAATCGTGCTTAGAACGTGTGCCCCTGAGTTGACGCCGGTGCTAAAGCGTTTATTCCGGCACTCTTATTCCAAAGGCGTAGTCCCTGACTCATGGATGTCAGCCCTTGTCCATCCGATCCAAAAAAAAAGGAGACAGTTCGGATCCGGCGAACTACAGGCCTATTGCTATCACCTCCCTGCTCTCCAAAATCATGGAGAGCATAATTAGCCACCAGCTTTTAGTATACCTAGAGGGTCACCAGTTGATCAACGACCGACAGTACGGCTTTCGCCATGGACGGTCGGCAGGTGATCTTCTGGTATACCTAACACATAGATGGGCGGCGGCTATTGAAAGCAAGGGGGAAGGCCTGGCAGTTAGCCTGGATATAGCGAAGGCCTTTGATCGTGTATGGCACAAGGCGCTCCTCTCAAAACTTCCATCATTTGGGCTTCCCGAGAGCTTGTGCAAGTGGACCTCCAGCTTCCTCACTGGGCGTAGCATACAGGTCGTTGTCGACGGATATTGCTCGAACCCGAAGCCCGTGAATGCTGGAGTGCCCCAAGGCTGTGTGCTATCTCCTACGCTGTTTCTTCTGCATATCAATGATATGTTGGACACCTCCAACATGCATTGCTATGCAGATGACAGCACTGGTGATGCCGTATACACGGGCCATGCAGGTCTCTCTCGGGAAATCGTCGACCAGTGCCGGGAGAAACTTGTGTCTTCTATCGAGTCCTCTCTCGAGAAGGTCGCGGAATGGGGTAAATTGAACCTTGTCCAATTTAACCCCCAGAAGACTCAAGTTTGCGCGTTTACCACTAAAAAAACCCCATTTGTCGTATCACCGCTCTTCGAGAACACTTCTCTTAAAGCCGCGCCTAGTATCGGAATACTGGGTCTCGAAATCTCGAGCGATTGCCAATTCCGTGGCCATCTGGAGGGCAAAGCCAAATTGGCTTCGAAGAAGCTGGGCGTCATCAATAGAGCACGGCAATACTTCAAGCCGGCCCACATTCTAGCGCTCTACAAAGCGCAGGTCCGGCCACACATGGAGTATTGCTGTCATCTCTGGTCTGGTGCACCCCAGTATCTGCTCGATCCATTTGACCGCGTGCAACGTAGAGCAGCTCGAATTGTCGGGGACTCAGTGCTCTGTGAACGGCTGGATCACTTGGCGTTGCGTAGAGACGTCGCTTCATTGTGTGTCTTCTACCGCATTTATCACGGGGAGTGTTCCGAAGAGCTGTTTAACCTGATTCCTGCCGCCGAATTTCACCATCGCACGACACGCCACAAGTTAGGATATCATCCCCACCATCTGGATGTGTGGCGGTCCTCCACAGTGCGGTTTTTAAGAAGCTTTCTCCCTCGTACTACAAAGCTGTGGAATGAGCTTCCTTGTGCGGTGTTTCGGGGACGATACGACATGGGTACCTTCAAAAAAAGCGCGTACACCTTCCTTAAAGGCCGGCAACGCTCTTGTGATTCCTCTGGTGTTGCAAGAGAATGTGGGCGGCGGTGATCACTTAACACCAGGTGACCCGTACGCTCGCTTGTCCTCCTATTCCATAAAAAAAAAAAAAAAAAAATACATATATCTACCCCTAAGTGCACCCCTTTTCATGGTCCACGCTGTAACGTATTTCTAAACTTTGATAATATGTTTGACCTCTCAGTTAAAAAGGCAATCTTGGTACAAGTCTTCTGGATGAATACATCAGAATCAATAATACTTATGTTCACCTGGTACCAATTAAACATTCGTCGAAGTATTACGTCATCAAGGAGGAAGAGGCTAACCCGCTGGATTAGTTTATTATATGTTTAAAAAAATGGCTCTGTCGTAAATCCTATTGCCTACTCCACAGCTGAATATCTAAGTGATCGGACAGCCTGGGACTAGATTATGATTATTTTATAGCAATAGCAATGAAAGTACAATATTGTATATTTTCATTAAAAAGAGCGCAAAAAAAGAATGCTGGGAGAGTTTCTTGCGCCGCTTCTTCTCTCTCAGAGCGCCATTTGTTTCCGAAGCGGTAGTAGTATCTAGTATATTAAAAATGACATCAAAAATAATTCTAAAGGAATCAATTTTGAGAAAATAAATGCCTTTTTAAGACTCTACTTAAATTAAGTAAGCCTCTACTTTTCCTGGGTTGAATTTGAGTGGAAAATGATCAGTTTGGGTTATTCGCGTTTTGTAACAAATTATCAGCGTTATATAACTTATGTGATACCTATTCGGCTGGAAATCGGATAATTGCTTACCACTTATGAGGTGAAAATATGACATATTAATATTGAAAATAATAATAATCTGCATAACGAAAATAGGTTAAATATTTTGGATTAATCAATAATTGGGGTTCAGCTGGTATTTCAATAAACTTTTGATTTTCAGATTGAACGACAGATACAGAAATTATTTACTCTTATATAGGTACCTAGGTGTGACAATTTTGCAAAAATAAATAATATGTACTATGGTTAACTTATTTTTAATTTAATCTTTTCAAAGAACTCTCCACCATCATGTTTACACAATTTCATACGTCACAAGCAGTTTTCAAAACACATTTTATAGTCCACTTCAGACACCTCTTCCATACCCTCCTCGAACGCTAATAGCGCATCTTCCAGCGTCGAAAACTGTATTACTATTACTAAACGGAAGTAGGCGTTACTTAGCGGAAATCCATAATTATTCAAATGTTTTGAGTTGGTATGGTATGGTATGGTATAGGGGCTCTTGTTTCCGCAATTAAACCACTAGCATGGGTCGATTTTGCGTGCAGTAATGGCCAGTTACTCCAACCAGCCCTTCCAGAAGTTCAGAACATTCCTGGGGTGTTCGCAGACTTCCTGGAGCGACCTAGTATTGGTTAAGGTTTTTGCCCGTTGGTTGGCCACCCCCGCACATTCAAGGATTACGTGAGCGACCGTTTCGTCCTCGGCCAGACAGCCTTTAGGACTGTCCGTTACGCCGATTGTGAAAAGGTGTTTGTTTAGTGATGTGTGACCCGTTAGGGTGCCCACCATTATACGGATGTCATGTCTGTTGAGGCTGATAAGTCTACGTGTCAGTTTGAGCGACAGTGCAGGTATCGCCTCTTTCGACTGTGTACAGCTTGAGACATTAATCCATCATGTTGGAAATGAAATTATTTATTTTGCTTTTATATTTGTATGTATATAAGGTATATCCAGATCTTAAATATTACAATGTGTCCTCTATTCAGCTTAAATTAAAAGCATGCAAAATGTTGACTCGCCAAACTCAGATACACGAGACATATCATGTCTCGTGTATGGGCGAAACACGTGTCGAATTGTTTGAAGACAAATATTGGCGGAATTAAAACTCAAGAAAACTCAAAACATTTGGACATTTACACTGAGCTAAATCCGGGGTGTAATGAGTTTGAGTCCAGGAGTTTGACTGGTATGCAGGAAGTCCTTCGTTGCTCACAATAATGAAAACCTCTGGCAAGCATTATGTAGTACAGAATTCGGCATTCATACTACGTTGATTTCGTAGAGGTATTGAAACTAAGTACTCAGGCAAACTATAATAGCAAGCGATCAAAATTCTATCCGTGCTTCCACATTGTTTCACTGCTATAAATTACTCAAAACCACTTAATGAACCTCAAAAACTACCACCCATTCAAAATAGACTGCCTCAGACCTGAGAAGAACGGGCGCAAGAATCTCAGCGGGCTTTTTTTTATAAAAATATGGATTACAATCACGGACGAGTAAAAATAGAACGACTCCACGCCGTGATATTAGCAAGTGAAGCCCCGTTATGTTACACAATTTTTTTCTCCCTTAAATAATCATATATGGCCACAAATACTTATAAAGTATCGTTTTTAACCGACTTCAAAAAATGAGGAGGTTCTTTTTTTATATTTTTTACCTCAAAACTTTCGACTAGGTGAACCGATTTTGATAATTCTTTTTTTATTTGAAAGCTGGTGCTTCCAGAGTGGTCCCATTGTAATTTGGTCCAGATCTGACAGTGGAATTCATCAGAAAATTCTTTTTTTATTGGAAAGGATATACTTCAAAGATAGTTTGGTTAGGTTCTGACTACAGAATCCATGACAAAGTAACGGAACACTGTCTGTAATCAAATTACTTACGTTCATTGCTGCATTAAAAAATTTAGTATATTTACACATATTTAGTCAAATTGTTAGTTAGTGTACTTCAAATTCACTAAAAATCATAAAATAAAAAAAAACCACCGCCTTCAAAAACACTATTCCAAAACAATACATATAATGTGCACTAAAAAGCATATAAATAATTGCGTATTTTTATATAATCTAATTAATTAATCTTATTCTAGTTACGATTATTGTAATTTATAAAAATATTAAATATAATAATATATAATCAACCTAAATGAAAACTCTTAAAAAAGCTGTACACAAAATAAAATTACATCGTCCACGAAAAACAATAACATCATCCACGTAAGCATAAAAGTTCAAAAAATGAACACTACTGGGCCAAATTTGAAATTTTTATGGGACCAAATGGCATCTATTGTGCATCAAACTTAAGAAGAATCACGTAAATCGGTTTAAATACATCTCAGCCTAATCGGTGTACATACATAAAAAAAATACCAATCGAATTGAGAACCTCCTCCTTTTTAAAGTAGGTTAAAAATATATTGCGAGATTAATAATAATACGTTAACAAACATATTATCGGTACCGTAAGCTGACGGCGACAGAGGGGTGACGCACGGGGTTGTCGGAGAGGGGTTGAATGCTAGTGAAAAACACACTTACTTCACCTGTGTGGTATATACCTACTCATCATCATCATGACTGATCACGTGATCAAAGTACTGCGAGTACCTTACCTCGAAAACGCCAGTGCGCACTACTGTGCGTACTACTGTGTGATTCTACTGAATATGGCGGCGATTTATGACGTCATATATTGCCCTAGGGTACTGCGGCAGTTTACTGGCAGTCCATAACGGAACGAATTTTTCTACAGTGATAGGACTGCAGTGCTCGCAGTGCATATCGGAATATACCCTAAGATAGATGTATATTAAAATGTGAAATGATGTACATCACTTATCGCAAATATTTCATGCCTCATCTATCAACCTTTATGACACAACCAAGTTGGTAGAAGTGTTGCCACTTAAATCTTATTTATGAAAGATTGGAAGATTTCCGTAACATATCATATAATATTCCATATCTAAATATATATAAATCCTGTCCTGATGTTTGTTTCCAGTGAACTCCTAAACTAACTAAACGATTTTAATTCTAATTTTTAACTTTATGAAGTGTAGTTTGGTGGAACTTGAGAGACGGCACGGAACAGAAAAAACTAGTGGTAGTGGCACATGTGCGTTACCCTGTCGCCACTATTGTGTACAAATGAATCTACTCGAGGCTCAAGTGAGAACAGTCGTTTGATGTCAAGTGAAGCATTATTATCTTTTAATAAAATACAAATATGCCTTATTGTGCCATATTGGACTGTAGAAATCATAGCCGCAATAAAAATATGTCCAATGAAGGGATTTCCTATCATCAGTAATCAAAATTTTCCGATTAAAATGCAATTAATATTTCTTATGTGTAGTGCAAAACATAAAATTAAAAATGAACCATAACATTACGACGTAAGATTCATTTACCTTTACGTTTAATCGATGTAACTTATGATAGAATAATTAATGTTAACAATAAAAATATCGATATAATTTTATCGAAACAAATTTTATCTTTAAAAATTGTATTTGAGTATTGCTCTTTTCCATGCACCATGCGATAAGGGTGTAAGTAAGTAAAATGTTATAATATGGTTTACAATTCGCGACATCGGTTTTAATAGTATAATCACTTCCACTAGTTTTTTCTGTTAAAAATTTCTGACGTAAATTGTGATTACCGATGATAAGAAATCCCTTCATTGGACATATTTTTATTGCGGCTATGATTTCTACACTCAAAATGGCACAATAAGGCATATTTGTATTTTTTTAAAAGATAATTATGCTTCACTTGACATCAAAGGACTGGTCTCATTTGAGCCTCGAGTAGGTACATTAATTGTACACAATAGTGGCGACAGGGAAACACCCACATGACACTTCCACTAGTTTTTTTTTGGTCCATGATAGAAACAGTATTTTATTTATTACGTACAAACAGCAGCTGTAGGGTCAGCTAGTATTATATTATTTCCAAGAAATTTTGTTATTGAGGATCTTTGATCAAAGGGTACTTAGCTAGACCGATATAGGTATAGTCCGTTCACATTTTTTTTGCCTCTCGCTGTAAAGTTGGTTATCTTAGCGCTGTATTGCCTTTTTTGCTTTCATACCGTACTTCCTTGTTTTCGAACAATTAAATACAATATTGTTATACAAATGATTTAAGCCAAAATCCAGTCTAGGACTGGATTTTGGCGAGACAACACGTCCTGAGGATGCCTCGTGTAGAGGAGAAACACGTGTCGAATTGTTTTAAAAACAAATATCGGCGGAATTAACACTAAAGAAAACTTAAATCATTTGTATAATTATGGATTTCCGCAAAGTAACGCCTAATTCAATAAATTTTCTACAATATTGTTACTTTGGCCACACTCCAATTCCATATAAATATTGTATAATTTGAATTTCATTTGAAATTAGTATAAGGATTGGTCTCCAATGCGCTCCATCTAGATACCGCAGGCGTGGTCGCAAAGTACGGCAACTAATACTACGCCCAAGTAGCCGTACTCGAGCCAGTCTCGAACAATGTGTGACGTTGGCGTGCCACATGTTCTGTTTAACTTTACTAATAATTGAAACTAAAACCCGCTGGGTTGCGTAGTAAAACTTTCTAAAAATAATACTACAAGAAATAAGAAAGATACTAGGATCACATATTAGCAACAGTAAGAAATTCTATTAATTTCGATGTAAAATAACACAAAGCGTATGTTACAAAATTTGAAAGATGCCACTGAGTGTCAAGATGCCACGCACACAAGGATCTAAGAGTTGCAGTAATAAAAACCTGTTGTTCTTAGGTAGTTCGGTATCTAGTTGGAGCGCAGAGGAGACCAATCTTTGATGTAAAATGTATACTTTACTTTTAAATAATATTTAACAACATGAGCTTATCCTAAAAAACGATGAATAACAATTGAATGAATTGTATGAATAATGAATCAAGTGTTTTGTAAATTGTGTATACCAAGTAGCTTGTTTACATATTACAAATTATAATACAATGAAATTATTTTTAGTGAAACATTGTCTCACTGGATTTTAAACTGTGTTACACTTGAAAACACTCAGAAAGCAGTGTATCTAATAGATATTTGACCAGTGTGCGAATTTCTTTATTTGATTTCTTTATAAGGTGACGTTAACATAATAAAAACATCGATTATTAAAATTTTATGTTTGTTGTTTAATGTTCTGCACCCTCGAGAGCCTCGGATACGTTATCCATATTGTTGAAATCATAATTTTGCACGGCGGCCATCTTGGATTTCAAATATGATCCCAAATTCGTTCTCTGCACCCTCGAGATCCTCGGATGCGATATCCATATTGTTAAAATCATAATTTTGCACGGCAGCCATCTTGGATTTCAAAAATGGTCCCAAATTCGTTCTCTGCACCCTCGAGAGCCTCAAATACGATATCCATATGTTTGAAATCATAATTTTGGACGGCGGCCATATTGGATTTCAAATATGAACCCAAATTCATTCTCTGCACCCTCGAGAGGGTCGGATACGATATCCATATGTTTGAAATCATAATTGTATGTACAGCGTATGTTACAGGACAAACAGGGCAGCAACACCACAGCACCTCGCTCCACTCTTAATGTGGACTTTTGTAACATCAGGGGAATTCACTCCAACTTAAACGCCGTCCAGCACCACCTTGAGACGGCGCATCCGGCCTTCATTACTTCCTTACGGCCTTCCTTCCTGTTTCCTTACGGAGACGAAGATATCTCGACCTAGCGATACGTCATATTTAACGTACCCCGGGTACAATATTGAGCACGATTTTTTGCCTCATGCCGGGGTATGTGTGTACATTAGGAAGGATATCTGCTGTCGCCGTCTCGGCAATTTTGAGGGTAGGGACCTGTCTACTCTCTGGCATCTATGCGTGTGTCTACAGGTCCCATAGTGGTAACGCAGAAACATCTCATGGGCTGTGTTGAAGCGGCAATTGACGACGTGCTTGCACAGATCCTCTCTGCTCGTAGTCTTGGGTGATTTCAACGGGCACAATGGTGGCAGATCACAGCTCTGGTTCGATGCGTCAGTTAAAGCAGCATCTGATTGCAGAAAACAGGCGTATCGAACTTGGGTTGCGGCGCTGGGCACAAAGGATCCGAACTGCAAAGTTCTTAAGACGAAATATAACCGTGCCTCCAGATTTTTTAAGCGGCAAATCGCCCGTGCGAAGTAAAAGCACGTCGTCAAAATCGGCGGGCAGCTTTCCAATTACCCGACCGGAACACGTAAGTTCTGGTCGTTGTCGAAAGCTGCTCTTGGTAACTTCAACTAGCCGTCCATGCCGCCGTTGCACATGAGGAATGACACCCTGGCCCATACGGCAAAAGAGAAAGCCGATCTCCTGTGCGATCTTTTCGCCTCCAACTCGACTCTTGACGAAAACGGAAAAACACCGCCGACCATCCCGCGGTGTTAGAGCTCTATGCCTGAAGTGCAGTTCAGACAGAAAACTGTTAGGCGAGCTCTGTTTTCAGGAAGTTGAGCGGGCCGGATGGCACTTCTCCAATCGTGCTTAGAACGTGTGCCCCTGAGTTGACGCCGGTGCTAACGTGTTTATTCCGGCACTCTTATTCTAAAGGCGTAGTCCCTGACTCACGGAAGTCAGCCCTTGTCCATCCGATCCAAAAAAAGGAGACATTTCGTATCCGGCAAACTACAGGCCTATTGCTATTACCTCCGTGCTCTCCGATATCATGGAGAGCATAATTAGCCGCCAGCTTTTAGTATACCTAGAGGGTCACCAGTTGATCAACGACCGACAATACGGCTTTCGCCATGGTCTGCAGGTGATCTTCTGGTATACCTAACACATAGATGGGCGGCGGCTATTGAAAGCAAGGGGGAAGGCCTGGCAGTTAGCCTGGATATAGCGAAAGCCTTTGATCGTGTATGGCACAAGGCGCTCCTCGCAAAACTTCCATCATTTGGGATTCCCGAGAGCTTATGCAAGTGGACCTACAGCTTCGTCACAGGGCGCAGCATACAAGTCGTTGTCGACGGTTTTTGCTCGAATCCCAAGCCAGTGTATGCTGGAGTGCCCCAAGGCTGTGTGCTATCTCCCACGCTGTTTCTTCTGCATATCAATTATATGTTGGACACCTCCAACATACGTTGCTATGCAGCCGACAGCACTGGTGATGCCGTATACACGGGCCATGCAGGTCTCTCTCGGGAAAAAGTCGACCAGTGCCGGGAGAAACTTGTGTCTTCTATCGGGACCTCTCTCGAGAAGGTCGCGGAATGGGGTAAATTGAACCTTGTCCAATTCAACCCCCAGAAGACTCAAGTTTGCACGTTTACCACTAAAAAAAAACCCATTTGCCGTAACACCGCTCTTCGACAACACTTCCTTAAAGCCTCGCCTAGTATCGGAATACTGGGTCTCGAAATCTTGAGCAATTGCCAATTCCGTGGCCATCTGGAGGAAAGAAAAAAAAAGCAAAGCCAAATTGGCTTCGAAGAAGCTGGGCGTCATGAATAGAGCACGGCAATACTTCAAGCCGGCCCACATTTTAGCACTCTATAAAGCGCAGGTCCGGCCACACATGGAGTATTGCTGTCATCTCTGGTCTGGAGCACCCCAGTATAAGCTCGATCCATTTGACCGCGTGCAACGCAGAGCAGCTCGAATTGTGGGTGACCCAGTGCTCATTGAACGGCTGGATCACTTGGCGTTGCGTAGAGACGTCGCTTCATTGTGTGTCTTCTACCGCATTTATCACGGGGAGTGTTCCGAAGAGCTGTTTAACCTGATTCCTGCCGCCGAATTCCACCTTCGCACGACACGCCACAAATTAGGATATCATCCCCACTATCTGGATGTTTGGCGGTCCTCCACGGTGCGGTTTTCAAGGAGCTTTCTTCCACGTACTACAAAGCTGTGGAATGAGCTTCCTTGTGCGGTGTTTCCGGGACGATACGACATGGGTTCCTTCAAAAAAAGCGCGTACACCTTCTTTAAAGGCCGGCAACGCTCTTGTGATTCCTCTGGTGTTGCAAGAGAATGTGGGCGGCGGTGATCACTTACACCAGGTGACGCGTACGCTCGTTTGTCCTCCTATTCCATAAAAAAAATTTAACGGCGGCCACCTTGGATTTCTAATATGATCCCAAATTCGTTCTCTGCACCCTCGAGAGCCTCGAATACGATATCCATATTCCACTTCAAAAATTGTTGCAACTCTAAATAAATAGGTACGTGATGTTTTTATTAAATTCTAAATTTATATTTTGTTTCTTCTTTCTTATTACATATTATAATCTAGTATTTCTTCCACTTTACTGATTTAGGGAAATGTCTATTCACTTGCAACATTATTTGGCTGTCTGTGTGCGTAATGGAAAATAATGGAATAAAAGACGGAGAATATTGATATTATAGATATACTAGATGAGTTTCATTTTATGAACACAAAATATATAGGGCTACTCTACGAATGAGGCGGCTTTAATTTTTAAACATCTCGAGGATCTGGCACTGTCCCAAATATTACGAATCCAATGAATGTACAAAAAAAATACAACTCAGCCTACTCTAAGTATAACATCTGTATTTTCCATCAATTTTTTAAAATATTAATAAAAATATTTTACATGCTACATATATATACTACATATATACATACTACATACGGTACTACAGTATGGCATAGAACTAGTATAATAGTAGGTACTAGAACTAGTTTAAGGAGAGCATTTTAATGATGGAGGTGTAAAAATTTTGATTACTTAACATGTCCTTTATACTAATAAAATAATTAATATATATATCGGCGCAAATACTACAATACGAATTGAAAACAAGTGCACCTGCACCGAGCCTCATAAATACGGCCGCATTTCAAAACACGTGGATTAGCACGTGCGCCGGGTCCTATAAATACAGCCGCACGGTCGACACTTGGGTCAGTCGTGCTCGGGCTGTCGTACGGTACGGACCTCTCTGCGACGTCGTAACGCTGCCCGTTGAATAAATGAAAGTAATAAAATACCTACTCCTGTAGTTTTCTTTAGAAAAACCAATGAGTGATCTTCAGCAAGATAGCAATTGTGATGTAATGACGTCACACCTTTTAAGAACAATACAGAGGTTCTTTCCTCGTCATATATTAATTATACAAATTGTAGAAATATCTAATCCTACCACACGAGGTCACTGACGTGTGGGATGTTGATTCAACAATAATTGTTTCGATAGTCGTTTCCGTAAACGGTCTTATAGCATAGAGCCTCGACCATTACCTATCTCAAGAGGCCCTCGCCAAATAACTGGATAAACGGTAAGATACAGAAGACGAAGTTTTGGGAACAGCACGCATCGTGTGGAAGTTCTTCAATCTGACGATCACTCGAGGAATTGGAACATCATCATTGTGAACGGTCGGACTCTATTTTTTATGTTCATAATTTTGTTTTTAATGATCTTCATTTAAATAAATGTAGGAAATAAAATTTATTTGAAAATGAGTATAATATTTATATTTTTAATATTAAAATTCTGAATACATTTATAATCCAGTGGTTTATTTTATACTGTTAGGTATTTGCAGATACCATCTAAAACGCTAACGATGTACTCACCACTGCGTTAACGAAGTATCTTTGTTCTTGGAGACTTGCTTTCAGAGCTGATAGATTACCGGAAAATGCAGTTTTAAGTCTGAAACATTCAATTGTCAAATATTTATATAGTATAATAATAATAATAAGATATGCGTTGATATAATCCTTGACTTGGCCGGAGCTATCGATGCCGTCTCAATACACAACCTGACTCTACACATCTTGGAAAGCATTAGCATTCTTGTCTTTCCTCTAAAACTATTCCAAGCCTATCTAACTGACAGGAGAAAACCCGTCAAAATAAGTAATTCCTTTCGTCTGATACTTCTCTATTTCGGAGTCCCCCAAGGAAGTAACCTGGGTACAACTCGGTTCTCGATCTACTTGCATTGCTGTGTAACCATACATTAATAACATGAACCTTACCTGGGCTTGACGATAGGAAAAATCCGAATTAAGATTCCTAATAGTTTATCCATGGCAAATTGCCCTTCTACCTACATCAGCGAAGATATTTGAAACTGCAATGGCTATACGCCTAAGTAGTTTTCTGGAAAAATATTATATCCTAAATGAAAGCCAACATGGTTTCAGGAAAAACCATTCCACAACTTTAGCGATATACAAATACATACAAAAAATATTTGATTCACTTAATAATAAAAAATATTCAGTTGGCCTACTGCTTGACATGAGCAAAGCATACGATAGAGTCTCTTATGATATCTTACTAGAAAAATTATTTCTCTCAGGAATTCGAGGAATTGCCCATAAATGGTTCAAATCTTACCTTAATAATCGTTTTCAATATGTGGAAATAGAAAATACTAACTTCGAGACTGGAAAGATAGACCACATAAGATCTAATAAAGCTCACTTATCAGGATCTATTCCACAGGGCAGTGTGTTGGGTTGTATATTGTTTCTCATATACATAAATGATCTTCCTAACTTAATAGACGATGATTGTACTCTTTTTGCTGATGACATTTCTATTTTGATCCCATGCTCTAATTTAAAACAACTAGAAGAAAAATTAAATATTACAATGGACAAAATCTTTTATTGGCTAAATAATAATAATCTTGAACTTAATATTAATAAAACTAAAATTATACCTTTTAAACCTTATCAAAAATCCCCCTTAAATATATCTTATTCTTACAAAAATTCACAACTTGAAACAGTTGACACAGCTACACTACTGGGAATTGATTTAGACTCACACTTGACATGGAAGCCATATCTACAGAAATTAAAAAGCAAAATGTCATCTTTTACTTATGCTCTTTACCAACTAAAACGCGTAACAGATTTCAAATCTGCCCTTGCTGCTTATTATGCATATGCACATTCTAGATTATCATATGGAATATTAATATGGGGAAACTGTAGTGAAATAAAAGATATATTTATTCAACAGAAAAAATGTATCAGAATTTTAGAAAATATTCAGCAGATGGATTCATGTAGACCATATTTTATTAAACACAAAATTTTAACCCTTACTTCAATTTACATCCTAGAAGCATGTAAATTTGTTAAAAAACATTCGGACTTATACTCAACACTACCAAATAACAAGCGAAATAATAGAAATTTAAACAAATTAAAAATTCCCCAAACAAGTATGTCATTAGTGTCATCGAGCCCTCACCACATGGCAATAAAAATTTATAATCACATCCCAAACGAGATTAAAAATAAAGAGAAGCCTTCTCTATTTAAAAGACATCTTAAAAATTTTTTAGTTTCAAAATGCTTCTACGATTTACCCGAATTTTTTAATAACAAGTGTGAGAATTAGTTACAATATAGTATAAGAATGTAAAAAATGTATATGACTTCTTTTTGTTTTTTTTTTATGTATAACGTTGCTGTGCCCTTGCAGGGCGTCACATATTGTCTACCTATTAATGTACCAACCATCCTACTGTAAAATGTGACTTGCAATAAAATATTTTGATTTGATTTGATTTGATTTGATTTGATTTGACTCGAAGAAAAATAGAGTACCTACCTATAATAAGTATATCAAACCCAAGAACTATTATTTATTATTTTATTCCCGATTGATATATAAAATTTTACGAAATCAAAATTCAATCAATTATAATATTTTTATGTGACGACCAATGACGTTCTATACATATAGACAATGTACCTCATACAAAATCAAAGCCGAAATATGGCACATGCCACAAATGACACCATGATAAGCTCCGACTGCTATGTCTATATATTTCTGCGTTTACTCCAGTTGATTAAAATATTATTGGTCAATATGCAGCAATGTAAACACTTTTTAAGCTTCAGCTGCGTATTTTGAATTAGATGTCACTGTCCCTGATGTCACTGTCCAAATCGGGTTCTTTAGAACATCAGTGGAGTAGCAGTTAAGTATTTTTTTAAACCCAGACGAAAAAGAGGGTTGCTATCTGTTTTACGTTCGTCAGTCTGTCCCTATTTTCCGATCAGGATCCTATTTAGTCGGAGGTTTTTCACGTTTTTAATAAAAAATTCCATTCATATTATTTGGAAGGGGATCGAAGGGGAAATTTTGTATGTTTATTTATTGGCTTGTGTTTATATTTGTTACTTCTTTACGTTCTAAAGGGATTTGGATTTAATAAATAAAGGTAACCTTTATTGAGGGAAACGAATACTCACATATAATATTTTTTTTTAAATAAAATAATTAGTTAAACTGGTTATTTAAATGTTGGGTTCC
>CATIXN010000318.1:0-22442 GCA_949711725.1 Leptidea reali | reverse complement strand
ATAGGTCAACAAGATAAGTAGAAGTTACTTGGTTTTAAATAGAGCGTTAGCGTTATAGTAGCTGTATTGGCTTGAACCCTTTGCCTAATAATGGACGAAGAAACCAAAAAAAATGTCGCAAACGTCAGAAATTTTTTGAAAACTTTTATTTTTAGATGTAGTTGTGCGCGCGCAACATATAATAGTCAAAGAAGTTTATCTTCAATAACATTAAAAGGTTCTGTAAACGTCATAATGTTTTGCTTTTACGTCAATGTAATTTTGCAGTTATAAACCTATTAAAATATTATTTAAATATTCGTTTATTGTATTTTGGTTTGATTTGCCCTTGTTAACAATGCTCTAAATAAAATTAAGGATTGTTGTGGTTTTATGAAACCATGGTAAAAATGAAACATTTTAAATTAAACACTGAAAAAAACTATACCTACACTACACGGTCAGCTGCTGCGAACTATAGGCGACGCCCGACCGTCACGCGACATGCAACATACAGACTAAAAAGTTTGAGACGATGTAATATAAGTTTCACTTTAATAAAATAAACAATCAATGTAATTTGTCAGAATTGTGTGAAATGTCAATAATTGTAACTTGTTAATTATTTATATATAAATAATAATCAGCAAGATATTGTCGCGTAGCAACCGTCGCTTCGACGTATATGAAGAGAGTTACGTTCCAGACGTTTTTTACCGGTTAGGGTACCCCTCCGTATCCCATATGGAACTTCGTTCAAAAAATTGTGAGACTTTTAGGGTTCACAAATTCAAAAGTATTTACGTAAGATGCTTCTGCAAAATTTGTTGGTGTTTTTATTTCTAAATAAGCAGTCAGATATTGGCTGTCACCGTAATTGTATTATAACCGTCACCTTATTATAATACGTACAAGTAATTGTTTAATTTGAATTATTATAACAAACTTAAAATATTTAAACTTCGCAGTAACAATTTAGAATTTTATAAAATTCAGAAAACAAATGAAACATGAAAAGTGAAAAGGGTTGGAGTATCCAATTATCCACTGAAGCGAAATTCTGACACAAAAGATTCAGCTAAAAATTGTGCCGAACGTAAAAATCTAAAATGATTTTTTGTGAAGCAAAAAGGGTTAAAATTATTGTATTGTGAAGTACTATATATGTTACCTAAGCACTTTAAATATTATTATAATCAATACTCAACAAAGAGATTATGTCAATATGAATTTTGTTTTGAATAATATAAAATAATTATTCGTTATTTTATTTCATGTTCTATGGTCTATGCTATTGAAAATATTGTTTTCAAGGCACTGTACTATTTACCACTGGACTGGCAGCTGTCAAAGTACCTTTGTGTGTGTTTGATATTCGCCATTTTGGCGCTGTTGGCCAAAGCGAGAGTCTGCGGTACCAAAACTAGTGATGAAAACCTCAGCTAAACAAACAACGATTGGAACACTATTTATAAAAAAAAATTGTTTACCTTAAACGTTGATTCCTAAAGTATAAATAGCACGGAAAATGACCGATATTAATTCAAAATGCAATAATACTTCAGAGTACGTCGCTTCTCTCGCAGCCATTTGTATTATACGTCAAAATTAGTTCTGTGGACGCTCGTGAGTGGCCCTTCAAATAGGCACAAAATATTTGCTGTCAATAATACCATGGAACAGCCTGTCCAGTGCTATTTATACAGGCCAGTGTTAAGAATGTAGAATAATGTAATGACAGCAAGGCAATGTTCAAATCTAGGATAAATAGGATTCAATTCAATTCATAATTGTTTGACATCAATCAAACATAATTTGCTTTAATACACAAATAAAATCTTAAAACAAAATTTTATGAACGATGCGGGACTCGAACCCACGACCTCTGGCGTTACTTGCCAATGTTCTGCCAACTGAGTTAACCACTCGAGTGATATATTGTCATAAAATCTTGTATGCTTTGTTCAGCTCTCAGGTGATGGCTACATCTACAGGATCTACTTTACAGTTGATATCCTGCTCAACTCAAATCAAAATTGACTTGAGATGTCGCTCTTGTAAATCTAAACAATTTGTTATGATTTTAAAGTGATAACTGTCACTTCTAGGATTAATACACAAATAAAATTTGAAAACAAAATTGTTGATGATGCGCGGGATAATACACAAAAAAAAACAAATTTCATTTGTGTATTAATCCTGGAAGTGAGAGTTATCACTTTAAAAACGAAACAAATTGTTTATAATTAGCTTTAAATTCAATAGCGTTAATTCTTCTTGCACAGAAAATTATTCGTGATTATACACCACAGATACGGATCTCATATCTAATTTCGACTTCTTTCCTATTTTCCTTGATGCCTCATTTTATGGTAGGCTATTTTATGTCATACAATCGTAAAGATAAGACCGTATTTCCTGAATTCGCTTAATCAGTATTTCCATAGCGAAAATGTCGTGAATAGAATCTAAATTCTGTATGAAGCTTGACACATAGTCGTTTGCAAAGTACGATATAAATTTGGGTCGACCGAAATCTGTTAATGCCAGTATTTAATACCTTACGAGTAAACATCAAGTCTTTATAAAATGTGTGTTGTTTTAGTTCAGCTGAATGTATTACGAAATTCAAAAGATTGTTAAAAAAACACTTGTGTGGTAACGGTTACTATAACTTAAATTACTTTTAATCATACCAATTGATTGGGAATGAATCGACCGCCCTCAGGCTAAGAGCGGGGCTGCGGTAGGAGGACACCAAAATAACAATAATTATTTTAAGAATTAGATTGTATAAAAATACTCAATTATTTTTATACTTCTCAGTGCATGTTACATATAGTGCGGTCGTGTTGTTTCTGTTCAAGTCACTCGTTCAAAATGACCGGTCGCAACAGCAACGGTAACAACAATCTTCTTCTCTGATGCTTGGGTATATAATTTAAGACGGTTATGTTTTACATATGAAATTTATTAAGTCAAACTCAAATGCATAGACAGATCTTACAGTAAAGTTTTATATAAATTACCAGTTAAAACAATATGTTATCTTTTTAAAGTGATAAGCCTCACTTCTAGGATTCGAACCCACGACCTCCGGAAGTCGTGGGTTTGAATCCCGCATCGTTCATAAAATTTTGTTTTTCAAATTTTATTTGTGTATTAATCCTAGAAGTGAGGGTTATCACTTTAAAACAACATATTGTTTAGATTTACAAGAGCGACATCTCAAGTCAATTTCCTAATATGCAAATATTGGGGTAGAGCAGGTTATCAACTGTAAAGTAGATCCTGTAGATGAAGCCACAACCTGAGAGTTAAACAAAGCAAACAGAATTTTATAGCAAGGCGGTACTCGAACGGTTAGCTCAGTTGCTTAGAGCACCGGAACGGAACGCCGGAGGTCGTGGGTTCGAATCCCGCATCGTTCATAAAATTTTGTTTTTCAAATTTTATTTGAATACCAGTTAAGTTCAGTTACATTGAAGAATTGTGACACACAAAATTACTTTATTTAAGTGTTCCTTGGGAAAATTTTAAATTTATTTTACAAAATTTGTTATGTGAAATTGATTTTTGAAAGCTAACGCACAAAATATAATCTCAAAAGTCCACATGAATGATATGTTAAAATTATTTGATGGACGATCTATTCACTTTAAAGTTACACTACAAATATGCTTAGACTTAAAAAAAAACTTGTTTTTCTTTTTATATGAAAATAAAGGTCGAGATGAGCAGGACGTTCAGTTGATGGTAATTGATGCGCCCTGCCCATTATAATGCAGTGCCACTCAGGATTCTTGAAAAACCCAAAAATTCTGAGCGGCACTACAATTGCGCTTGTCACCATGAGGCATAAGATGTTAAGTCTCATTTGCCCAGTAATATCACTAGCTACGGCGCTCTTCAGACCGAAACACAGTAATGTTTACGCTTTACTGCTTCACGGCAGAAATAGGCGCCGTTGTCGTACCCATAATCTAGCCGGCATCCTATTCAAAGGAGCCTCCCACTGGTAAATACTATTTTATGGCTGTTTTTCATTTCATAAGCCGAGGGCATTACTAGGAACTCGCCTTTGTCTTAAAGTTATAATATTTTATTACCCTTAAGCAAATTCAAATTCAAATATTTTTATTATATAGGAGGGCAATATTACTCGCGTCCGTAGGAGATACCATCTTTTCCTAGACCTACCCTAAACGTGTCCTCCGTGTGGTGCTAAATGAGTAACAATGCCGAGGGTCAGGCGGCAGTAAATAACCAGACCGATTTAATAAGTCCTAACAAAACTTATCTGTGTGGGTAGTAAATGACCTGCACCACCCGCTACCTCGTGGTCATGTTTCGCGAAATCGGTAGTCATGGCTTAATCGCCCGGGCTAAGAGGATGATAACCTCAATAAAAAATCCCCAAATCCTAAGGTGGGACACGTGCCGAGAAGATGCATGACTGATGGGAAGATCAGCCTCAAACGCCATCTTCATTGGAGCTGGCTCACTTTGACGTATTGTGCCTTCACACGGGAATAGGCATAACCCTGTGTTTGACCTGTTTATCGACCTCACTCGTGGGAACAAAAATGAACAAAGACTCAATTAACACAATTTCAACTACACAAGATAAAACAAAAAATAAGGTAACTCAGCAAATAATTCATCCTGGTATATTTAACAGACCCAGGTCGTACTCCATCTCTGAAATTAACCAAACCAACAATAATGCTAATAAGAAAGCTGGAATAACAGAATTATTGTCAAACCAAAATGACTTAGACGGATCCTGGACTGGCGTCCCTAATAAAAACAAAAAAAGGCAACGTGATAGTCCTATCAATGATAGAGCTCTAAAGCAGTCAAAACTGAATAGATAATGGCTTAGCGATTCTGTGCCTACATCTAACTCTTTTTCTATATTGGAACATGTACAGGATGATCCAAGCCAAACTCCACAAACCGAACCCAAACCACCACCATTGTTTGTTGATAACGTTGCAAACATACGACCGCTAACTCAATTACTGAATGCAAAAGTAGAAGGACTGTACACATTGAAAGTCTTACAGAACAAAAAAGTAAAAATACAGCCCCAATCAAGCGAAGCATTCAAAATTATAACAAAGGAATTGGACGATAAAAATACAGAGTACTATACTTATAAACCGAAACAAGAACGGAATTTCAAAGTTATACTCAAACATATGCACTCGTCAACAGACACTGAAGACATCAGAGAAGCACTCGCAGCCCTTGATTATACAGTTACTAATATATGGAATATAAAGCAAATGTATACCAAGAAGCCACTAGATATGTTTGTTATCGAACTACAGCCAAAAACGAATAACAAAGATATATATAATATCAAGGGAATCCTTAATTTCCGTGTTAAGTTCGAACCACCAAGGCCAAAACGCAGCTTACCACAGTGCTCCAATTGTCAGGACTATGGCCACACCAAAAAGTACTGTCGTCGTAAGGCAAGATGTATTAAATGTGCTGGTTACCATGCTTCCGTTGAATGCCCGCGGAAAGTAAGATCTGATGATGTAAAATGTGTACTATGCGAAGGAAACCATCCTGCAAATTATAAGGGCTGTACAGTCTTTAAAGAACTCCAAAGACAGAAATACCCACCACTTCGTAGCAAAATAGAAGTGAATCATAAGAATGACAAAAGTACCAACTTAGTTAATAATTATAGTAAAATTCTGCCAGTACAGCTGATTGACAAAACCAAAACATATGCTGAAACAGTTAGACATGAACGGGAAAAACCGAAAATTAATCCATTTAAATATAGCCAAAATAGACCGTCTTCAGACGAAGAGACAAACGAACCGAAAGATAACTCTATCGACTCCAAACAGATAATGACAATGTTCAAAGAAATGATGCAGCAAATGACAACTATGACAAACCTACTTATGAATATCATGTCCCTACTGCATTCACATTCAGACCATTAAAAATTGCTATGTGGAATGCCAATGGGCTGTCAAATCATACTCTCGAAGTTATAATGTTCTTAAATACCAACAATATAGACATAATGCTAGTATAGACCCATTTTACAAATAAAAGTTTCTTTAAAGTGCCTAGATACAAAATGTACAATACAAACCATCCTGACGGCTCCGCTCATGCAGGCTCAGCCATACTAATTAAAGAAAATATAAAAAACTATGTGACAAATTCGTACTGTAGTAACGAAATTCAAGCTACTAATATTGTAATTGATTCCTCTAGAGGTCCGCTAACAATTTCAGCCCTTTACATGCCCCCTAGGCACAACCTTAAAAATGACAGCTACACTTCGTTCTTTCAAACGCTGGGCAACAAATTCATTGCAGGAGGGGATTATAATGCGAAACATATTGACTGGGGATCAAGGATTATAACTCCTAAGGGACGTGAACTCAGTAAAACAATACACCAGCTCAATCTCCAAGTATCATCTACCGGCGAACCAACGTACTGGCCCAGTGATGTCAATAAGAAACCTGATCTGGTTGACTTCTTTGTCACTAAAGGCATTACGGCGTCATCCTTGTGCTGTAAATCCAGCTTAGATTTATCTTCTGATCATACTGCAATCATAGCCTCACTACGCAATAAACCAGTGCTAATAAAGAGACCCTGTAAACTCCACAGTAAAAACACGGATTGGATTAGATTCAGACAACGATTAAACGATACTACCACATCCCAAAGGCGGGGCAACCTACTAGAAATACAATCAGCAAAATGTAATTATAGACAGAACAGTTTTCTTATAAGAGCATGCAAACTTTATAATGAAGTTAATAGTGAATACGATCTTGACTTATTCAAGACGACACCATTTCAATTTAGAAGTCAAGTAAATAAAAACTTTTTTTTATATAAAGCAAGGTAGGTTATATAATATTATATTTAATGTAGGTAAACGACTATACACAATAAATTGTTATTATTTGTGAAAACTTGTAAATAGCTATCTGCTGTATAATAGATTAATTTTTAATATGTATCTAGCTGTAAGTTTTCTAAAGTTGTAAAATAAAATAAAATAAAATGACTTAAAATTAATTAAATTAAAATCTGACTGCGACATAACTAATGCTGTAGAGATATTTAATAAGTGTGTCCAATCGGCGGCGTGGGGAGCTACTCCTACAGTTCAAAGCGATAATGACTACATACCGACTTATCCTCAAATTGTAGTGGACCTGGTACAAAAAAAGAGACAAGCTAGGAAAACGTTTCGAGAATCAAGATCTCCAGAACATAAACGAATATATAACAGACTGGTCAGAAAACTTAAAAATACGCTAAGCAAAGTTAGAAACGAAAATTTTGAAAACTTTTTGCATAACCTTGACGCCACATCTGCAACTGATTATTCACTATGGAAAGTCATGAAAAGTGTTAAAAGACCTATCACTTTCCAATCACCATCAATCAAGTAAAGAAGATGGAAGCTGGGCAAGAACTGATGCAGATAGAGCAAAATTATTCGGTGAACATTTGTCTTGTGTTTTTACTTCTAATCCCGACTTAGGATCAACTAAAATAGACGAGGTTAGGGAAAGCATGTCCTTGACCCATCAGCTGTCACTTCCGATCAAATGTTTTTCCAAAACTGAAGTATACCATGCCATTCGTAAACTAGACTCAAAAAAGGCACCCGGCTATGATCTCATAACAGCAAAAACATTAAAAGAATTACCTGACATAGGCATTATATTATTGACAAAAATATACAATGCTTTTTTAAAACGCGCATTCATTCCTGAGCAATGGAAAACAGCTGAAATAATCCTTATCCTTAAGCCTGGAAAGGAACCAGATAAAGTTACATCATATCGCCCCATAAGCCTACTGCCAATAGCTTCTAAACTGCTGGAAACCCTCGTCATGAAAAGACTTCTACCAGAAATCAATAAATCAAATATAATCCCTTCGCACCAATTTGGATTTCGCGAGGCTCATGGAACCGTTGAACAGGTTCATCGACTAGTCAATGATATCAATTCTGCTTTTGAAAAAAGAAAGAATTGCTCGGCAGCCTTCCTCGATATCTCGCAAGCTTTTGACCGAGTTTGGCACCAAGGCCTGCTATTCAAGATATTGAAAATCCTTCCTCCAAACATCTATCTATTTTTAAAATCTTATCTTACTCGACGTCACTTTTATGTAAAGCTTGGTGAAGAAAAATCTGACTTATATGACATTAAGGCGGGAGTCCCACAAGGAAGTGTTATGGGTCCAGTCTTATACCTATTATATACTTTTGACCTACCATTAACAAAAAATGTACTTGTGGGCACCTTCGCTGATGATACAGCAGTGTTATCTAGCCATGAAGATCCGGAAATTGCATCCAATATGCTACAACGAAGTCTTGATGAGATATCCGTGTGGCTGCGCGACTGGCGCATCATAGCGAAGGAGTCCAAATCTGCTCATATGACCTTCACACTTACACATGGCTCATGCCCTCCAGTAAAATTGAATAACATTGAAATACCCCAATGCGTGGAAGTGCGATATTTGGGTTTACTCATGGACAGAAGACTGACATGGAAAAAACATATTTTCAATAAAAGAAAAGCACTTGGCATACAACTCAGAAAGATGTACTGGCTAATGTCACGGCACTCAAAATTGTCTCTCTGTAATAAATTACTCCTATATAAAAGTATCTTAAAGCCTATGTGGTCTTACGGAATTGAGTTGTGGGGAACTGCATCAAATTCAAACCTGGAAATACTCCAACGCTTTCAGTCTAAAATGCTGCGAATCATAACAAATTCACCTAGGTATATCACCAACATCCAACTTCACCGCGACCTGAAAGTACCAATGGTCAAACAGGAGATTCTTAATAAACTAAACCACCCAAACGCACTCGCCTGCAATTTGATGAGTAAAAGTTGTTTCAACAGACTAAAGAGAAAAGCCCCTCAAGACCTCAATATTGTATAAGATATTGGCATTAAAAAAAATGGATTGGTCACTGGACTAATAGCATTCCAAGACTAATTTGAACTGTGTCACCTCTAGCCAAATGCCAAGTGATTAGGCAGATTGCAAGATAGTCAATATTTAAAAAAAAATATATATATTTTTATTCAAAATAGGATTTAAAATCACTTACTGAACGTCAAAAACTACCACCCATTCAAAAGAGACTGCCTCAGACCTGAGAAGGTTGCTGTAAATGCCCTTTAGCATCACCAACAATATAGTATTTGATTAAAAAAAATTAAAAAAAAAGTATCTAACAATGTCTTTTGTAACTTAGATCCATCCAGATTTAAGTTATTTAGCAGAATAAAACACCATCAAAAAATCGGTCTTGCAGTTTGAGAGCTACGATGTCACTGAAATACAAATACATACATAAAAATTATAGCAACCTTCTATTTTTTTCGTTCTAGTGCTGCTAAAGATCTGCTTTAAGTATAAAAAATAGATAAATGAATAAAGATTATAAAAAAAAATTAAAGTACATACATAAAATATAATATTTTCATATTGTGATCAAAATTATATTTATATAATACTCGTAAGAGCTGCTTAACTGAATAGATATAATTTTATTCAAATACTTCCTTTTAATATTTTTTCTAAATTATTTATTAAAGTAGTTGAAGAAGAAATTAATTGGATATCGCTACTAGAGGAGGCTTTGCAAGTAAAATTATCAATAAAGCATGAAAAATTAAATTAAAATTTGATAATTTTAATTTAATTTTTCATGAAAAATTAGCAAAAATATGCTTAGACGATTCTCAGAAAAAATTTTCGCTCTATATATATTATTATCTCTATATATATTATAAGATATTATTATTAATTTGTGTATCTTAAACATGACTATTGTGCATGATAAATATATTATATTATAAGATAGTAGGTATAAAAACTACTTAATCAGCTCACACGAGTTAATAGTACATTATTGCAATGGCCGGGAAATAGGCAATTGCAGGTCGAGTATGAGTTTGAAGGCCGAGCAGTTGGCGAGGACTTCACTAAATAAGAGACAGGCAATTGCCAATTCCTGCCGAGGCATATATAGTGCTTTTCTCAAAAGAATGCAGGGAAATAAAACACACTTTTTATATTATACATTAAATTTAATTTACCTATACTTCGCTGGAAGCAGGTTTTCCATTGCCAATTTGGGTTCTGATCTTAAATCTGGTGGAGTACAATCAATCTCCATTTCACTTTTTGAACCATTAGAACTCATTTTAACTAAAATTAAATTTATATTTATTAAGTAGGTATGTAAATAACAAATGAAGACGAAATTTGAGCTTTGCCGCTAATTTTATTTTTGTCATCTGTGCCGACAGGCAAACGCATTGCACGTAAACGCAATTTGTACTTAGCAAAAAGACTATGGTATGCCAACAATCACAAAAGAGATCCGATCAAAAAGTATTTAATTGCCGTAATGTTCCAAATTCAAAAAACGCTCCTGCGAGGGATTTGACTTTCTTTGTCCGAAAATTCGTAACGTCGTGTGTTGTCTTTTTGAAAATAATGACAATATTTCCATGCATGTTTGAGAAAAAACATTTTTAATTATTTATAAATACACTCTTTTATACTTTTACTTAGAGCCATTGATTAGAGCCAGAGATTTTGGGTACATTTCAGCATTGCAAAGTGTTTGTAGAGATATTAATATTTTTGAATATAAGTTGTTTTTCATATGTAGTAAAAACTTTAACGTAAAATAAAACACCTCTCAATCACCTATTAAAAGGTCGCCAAAAATGTCCAAGCGGCGATTTGTCTACGTTTACAATATAGATAACATTAAAATTTTAACAAAAGAATCAACCGACTTCAAAAAAGACTGTTCCAAAGCAATAGATATAATGTGCACTAAAAAGTAAAAAACAATTATTGCGTGTTTTTATACAAGCAAATTAATTAATGTTATTCTAGATACAATTTTTGTTATTTTTGGAATCGGTGTCCTCCCACCGCACCCCCACTCTCGCTTCTAGCCTTGTCACGTTCCGCGTGCGACTCAAGCACATCTCAACTATAACTATGTATATAGTTACAAACCTACCTTGGCTGACACCAAGTCCAAAAATAATAATTATCGTAACTAGAATTAGTAACTAGATTCACCCAGTTAAAAGTTCTAAGGTAACGAACTTAAAAATAAAAAAGAACATACCGACGAAATAAGAACCTCCTCCTCTTTTGAAAACACACAGACAGTTTTTCATTGAATTCTTTGTTATTGCGTGGCGTTGTATTCAAAGTGCGGACGATACGCAATTGAAAGAAAACGCTGCCTAATAGACTCGTAGACAGAGTTTTTCTTGACACAATTTTTGAGCGAGATTGTGAATCTTGTTGTTTATTGTAGTCAATGAGTAAAATTAAAAAAATAGCCTATGAAATTAGTTTGATACAGTATACAAACAGAAAATAATTCTTGCAGTTAAAGTCGCGAGGAAAAGCTCGTACATAATAAAGTTGAAATATAATTAGAAAATTAGAGTGAAATTAATATAATTACATGTCCATCAGACTTCACAGGATCAAAAGCATTTCTGTCTGACAAATAATTTTCTTTTATCAAGTTAACTTTACTTTAAAATAACTTGAGAAAAATAAATCTTATATATCAAATTCTTGTATAAGATGTTTCAATGAATAAAATGTTGTTTCGTATGGGATATTATGAAGCTAAAACCAATATTATGTGTAAAACATGACGTTTTGTAAACTTGGTGTGGCTATAACCTTAATATATTTAAATCCAGAGTCCAGATGTTTGTTTCCAGTGAACCCCTAAACTAATGAATGTATTTTAATGGAAATTACTTATTAGTTTTTTTTTCTATTTGGGACCCATAATTATTATTTATTTGCAATATTTGTTTTGTGTGGACATATTTTCTATGAGGGAATTGATTGACGCACGGTTTGAGAGTTCTACTGTGAAACAATTTCATTATAACAATATATATTTTTTGAAATAATTCTTGATATTATGAAATATTATTGACAAATTCATAAAAACAAACTGTATTTTATTAATTATGTACAGAACAACGTCTGTCGGGTCATCTTATAAGTATCCAACCCTACTCTGTGCTTATATGTACATATCTATCGCTACTCTGTGCCAAAAGTATGCACCAATAGGGCTGTATTTGTGTTTAATACTGTCGAACCAAAGTAAACATGCGGACTCCTTTACAGTTTGCAAAAATCGCACTTCTGTGACACAAAAAAAGATTGGAATTTATTTTTAATGTTCGAAAAATTTAATTTCTTTTGTAAATTTGAATTTATAGACACTTAGTCCAGTAATTATAGCAAAATATTGATCTTGTATTGTAATTGTAATAAAACATCGAATTCAGTCGAGGATAGTTTTTAAGCGAAACTATTATTTGAAACTGTTTTATGTTACATTGATGGCCATGAACATGTTAATAGCGACACAAGGCCAGAGGAACACATAAGGATCTGATACATAGCAAACCAATTTCCATTAGCAATGTAAACATTGATTCCAGTCCCCCTTTCGTGTTTGTAATTAATTCAACAGCCCAATAGTATTGATCGTTTGTTCGAAATTACGTTACATGTCGGCTAAGTTACATCCATCAAATCAAATAATAGTAATTATAAACCATTGTTGGTAAGCTTCTATTGATGTATTATTTCTATATGCTTGCCATATTTCCAAGTTCGTCAATCACCATTAAAATTATACGTACAAAATAATGTAATTTTTTTTCTTGCAAACACGAAACGTCTAGGGCAAGTAGAGGTGATTTTGATTGACAAGTCGTATGTAAGTATACCAGTGGGATGTGCCTTTGCTCAGTATGCCACAACGGCGCCTGTTTCTGGCGTGAGGCAGTAATGTGTAAGCATTATTGTGTTTCGGTCTGAAGAGCGCCGTAGCTAGTGAAATTACTGGACAAATGAGACTGAACATATGTCTTAAGGTGACGAACGCAATTGTTAAGAATGTTGCAAGAATCCTGAGCGGCACTGTATTGTAATTGGCAGGGCGTATCAATTGTCATCAGCTGAACGTCCTGCTCGTCTCATTACTTATTGTCATAAAAAAGCAGTCAGCCACGCTTTCAAATATCTACTTAGTATTTTTGAATTCATTCGAAACAGCGAACTATTCGAAACAGCGAACTCCATCGGGACCTTAACATTGACATTGTTGACAAAGTTATCCAAAAATATGCTGAAGCTCATCAACATAGACTTCACCATCACGTGAACGTCGAGGCAATCCAGCTCCTTGACAACACTGAGATAGTAAGAAGACTAAAACGAACAAAACCTTTTGATTAAGTGCTAGTGAATTAGTGTAATACAATATAAAAATAGTGATATTATAAAGGGCACATGAACAAAGTGACTTCCCCTTAATAGAGACATTAAGAAATGTGTTAATGGACACATTCTTAGTTTAATCTATCTAGCAGTTTAAGTTAAAGTAGAATTACTTATTAGTCTAAGTTAAGGCTAGATTGTAATCCAAGTGGGGCAACATTATAATAACTATATTATTAAGTTCCCTAATTGGAAGGGAAAAAAAGTATTTTTGAATATAAAAGTAACTAATTAGGATATCATCCCCACCATCTGGATGTGTGGCGGTCTTCCACAGTGCGGTTTTCAAGGAGCTTTCTTCCACGTACCACAAAGCTGTGGAATGAACTTCCTTGTGCGGTGTTTCCGGGACGATACGACATGGGTACCTTCAAAAAAAGCGCGTACACCTTCCTTAAAGGCCGGCAACGCTCCTGTGATGTTGCAAGAGATTGTAGGCAACGGTGATCACTTAACAACAGGTGACCCGTACGCTCGTTTGTCCTCCTATTCCATAAAAAAAACTAAACACTTGCTAACGCACATATTGACAAAACAAAATTGGTTATCCATTATCGGGTTGTTACGTCGTCTATTGTATTATGTTCAACGTATATGGTTGTAACTGTACTTAACGTTATATAAACACAATTATCTGTAAGTATTCGCTGTGGGCGGGCGTGAATAGACGAAGAGGGGAATGATAATTTAGTTTACAAAGATACAAATCTTAAGTGCTATATGTATAGGATTAGCTTTAGTAAATAAAGCTGTGGTATTCAATTCTACAATAAGTAAGTTAAGTTTACTGGGACTCACTGATCACAAATTTATTAAAATATATAGAAACATTCTTTGAAAAAAAGGCTTACTTTAGCAGATTATATTTTTATATGACAATAAGGGATGAGACCAGCAGGACGATCAGACGATGGTAATCGATACGCCCTGCCCATTACAATAGAGTGGCGCTCAGTATTCTTGATAAAACCCAAAAACTTTGAACGGCACTATAATTGCGCTCGTCACCTAGAGACATAAAATGTTAAGTCTCATTTGCCTAGTAATTTCACTAGCTACGGCGCCCTTCAGACCGAAACACAGTTAAGCTTATGTATTACTGCTTCACGGCAGAAATAGGCGCCGTTGTGGTACCCATAATCTAGCCTCCCACTGGAAATGGATGATTACACTAAAAGCTTCTTGACTGGTTCTGCGCAGGTCACCTAAAATTTTATAGTAAAACTAGGTCACCCGGCAAATTAACATTGCCTTGAATTTGCAAAAAATTATTATTATTACCAGATTTTGTGCGATGAACAATGCGACATACCATCGAATATGGTCCGGCACCGAATCGCGTTCGATGGTTTGGTCGTACCAAATCCGACCATGTGTTAAGGCTATTACACCGAAAAACAAACAGTGCTTTAGTATTGTCAATCCAGTATTCTATGCAAAGAAGCCTGCCAATTAAAATATCATTAAAACCAGGCCGTTAAATTGTAAGAAATAAAGTCGATTGACAATCTACCGATCAATTTTAAAATCACTAGTGAAATTGTAATATTACGGCTTTGACAATATACCTACGACATACATAATATAATTGCTTACTATGTTCCCAGGTAATCTTCAGATAAATCCTGTAAAATTTGTGTCTATCTGAAAAAATATCAAACATTCGTGGTGATATAGATAATTATTGTTGACTTTCATTCCATTATTCAAAGCCGGTAGATCTTCTGACCCCACAAATTTTAGACCACTATCTATTCTACCGACGCTAAGTAAAATATTTGAAAAGCTTATTTTACAACAATTGCTTAATCATTTTTATGGTAACAATTTAATGAGCACTAAACAATTTGGTTTTTCAAGGGGTCGCTCAACAACAGATGCTGGTGTTGAGCTTATTCAGCAAATTTTTGAAGCCTGGGAAAATTGTCAAAATCAAAATTTCTGTGATTTATCCAAGGCATTTGACTGTGTTCATCATGAAATCTTAATCAGGGAACTACATCATTATGGTATCAAGGGAGAAGCACTTGGCCTTCTGAAGTCTTATTTGGGCAACAGGTTTCAGATGGTTGAAGTGAACAGTAAGAGGTCAGCTGGATCTCCCATTACCATGGTCGTTCCACAGGGTTCGATTCTTGGGCCATTCCTATTCCTTGTATATATAAATGATTTACCATACTTTGTACAAAATAAACATGAGATAGTATTGTTTGCAGATGACACTTCTTTACTTTTTAAACTACATAGACAGCAAAAGCTGCTTTTGATGACGTGAACAATGCTATCTCCAAAGTAGTGGAATGGTTCACTACGAGTAATCTTCTTAATGAAAAAAAAACCAAGAGGCGATGGCTGGTCCATGCGTCATGCTCGTGAACGGGTGCTACTCGTGGGGGCTGGATGATCTTGTTACCGGGAGGTCTGCTTGATGTGTTTTTTTTATTATTATTATTTCCTTTAAAGTTAAAGTTCTTATATATTTTATTTTATGAAATGCTCACATAATGCCTCTATTTATTCACGGTATGTGTGGATTGATGCATCTACTATACTCAATAACTCATGTGTTTATAAGTATTAATTTACTTTTTTTTTCCTTTTTTTGACTTACTCATGTAAGCCTTTCAGTTTTTGACTTTTGAGTATTTTTGTTGCGTCACTTTGCATATATTGTAATTGAAATGATTTGTAAAACAACTAAAATGTAAATCTTGACTTAAAAGAGTGGCAATGAGTTTCTTGCTACTTCTTCTCATTAGCTCAACCCTTTACGAAGTAGCGGTAAATTCAATAAGAAACAATATTTATATATTTTTTTTGACATTCATAAGTGTCATTTTTGTGACCTACATGAATAAAGTGTTTTTGAATTTGAATTTGAATTTCCCCTACGGTGCCCCCGGTTGGATCTGTCGAATTCATGCTTTTATGATTCCTCTGGTGGTACAAAGAGTATGGTCCGTGGCGATATAGTCCCGTGTATATGATCGATTGTCTTTCTCTTTCATAAAAAATTAAAAGAAAAACAACTTCAAAATAAACTATTGAAAAAAATCGATATAATACGCACTTAAAAGTATAAAAATAATTGCGTATTTTTATACAATCTAATTAATTAATCTAATGTTAGTTACGATTATTGTTACTTTTGGAATCGGTGTCCTCCTGCAGCCCTGCTGTCGCCTCTCGCCTCGTCACATCGTTCGTGTGACACAAGCACATCTCACCTATTATTAACTATGTATGTAGTTACAAATCTACCTTGGCTAACACCAACTTTCTTTTAATTATTTTTTTTTTGGTGAAGCAGAAGTACGCTAATTTATCTGAATAATACATATTCACGGACGGGCAACGGGCAAGTAGCTCACCTCATAGAAAATAAAAAGCCTACCGTTCATAAATATTTGCAGTACATGGATCAAGACATGCGTTGCCGACCTTTGAGGAATGCTTTAAGCTGGAAGGAATCCTAAGTCGTAAATTTCCGGGAATGCTACAGTCGGTAATTTATTCTACATTGCCGTTGTGTGGGGCAAAAACTTGCTAGCGAAATACATGACGACGATACTGTAATGAAATTCTGTGCCAGTTGTTGGGTTAATATTTGACTATTTGGTAATTTTTTTTATTGAGACAAGCAGGGCGTTCAGCTGATGGTAATTACGTTTACGTCCTTCCCATTACAATGCAGTGCCGCTTAGGATTCTTGAAAAATCCAAAAATTTCGGCGCCCTTCAGACTGAATCACAATAATGCTCGCTTGACAGCAGAAATAGGCGCGGTTGTAGTAGCCACAGAACAGAAAAACTAGTAGAAGTGGCATCATGTCATTTAACTATGGAAACCGATGTCGCCAAATTCACACATTAATCTATTAAATATGTAATACACACACTTAATTCCGGCTTTATGACAGACCTAAATTCACAATCACGAAAAGACATAACTACAAATTTATTTACATCAAATTCGAACTTAATATAATTACGCTAATCTCATATTCTTAAATAGATTGTGACAACCTCAGAACTTTTTCTTAAATTGAGAAAAATAACAAATAAAAACTTGAAGTTATAGGGACTCTATAACCATAGATTTGACTTCTGTCAAAATACATAGTGTTGTACAAAAATAAATAAACATATCGATAGGTATAGTTTTATTTAAAAGGATGTACAATATTTAGCTCAATTCAAATAAAATAAAGACAGCATACACGAAGAGTCTTGGAAAGTTACATAATGAATAATATATTTACCTGGCTGAAGCAATACACGCATAAAAGATAGTTTTTTTTAATAAGCATTCATCGTTATTCTGTATAAACCCAAGGGGCCAGTAAGACATGAGATTTTATGAGCCGTACTGCTTCCATACGTTATGCGCGTGCGGAAAGAAAATTTCCAAAAGAAGCAGTAACGAATGATTAAAAAAAAGAGAAGCTATAAGTACTGATGAAGTATTAATAATCTTGTTAGTCATCTGATATTTTATAATATGATGTACATATGCTACAATGATGGCAAACATTACCAGAATTCATGATGATGTGACGTATTTACTAGTAGGTGGCTCCTTTGCACCGTATGCCGGTAGGATTATGGGTACCACAACAGCGCCTATTTCTGCCGTGAAGCAGTAATGTGTAAACATTACTATGTTTCGTTCTGAAGGGTGCCATAGCTCGTGAAATTACTGGTCAAATGAGACTTGACATCTTATGTCTCAAGGTGATAAGCGCAGTTGTAGTGCCACTTAGAATTTTTGGGTTTTTCAACAATCCTAAGGGGCACCTTATTGTAATGGGTAGGGCACATCAATTACCATCAGCTGAAAATTCTGCTAGTCTCGTCCCTTATTTTCATAAAAAATATGATGAGGTTTTTCTTCTACTCCACCTCGACTCAACCTTATCGGAGGAACATCAATATATGCCAAATATTAAAATTTAATTAAAAAAAAATTGTTTGTCTATATTTAAAAATTAACCCTTATTTAGTTTAACTGGAATCTTACACATATTTGTTAATTAATTATTAGCTGTAACTAAGAGCCAATTAAAACTATTAATTTGAATTCATCGTAGTCTCTCTTGTACACAATTACCACAATCATAATGCTTACTTACACCCTAATTGCATGATGCATGGAAAAAAACAAACCTTGAGTAAAATCTATAAAGATAAAATTTATTTCGATAAAATTTTATCGATATGTACATGCATACAAGTTATTTTTAATGTTTACATTAATTATTATAACATAAGTTACATCGATTAAACGTAAAGCTAAATGAATCATGCGTCGTATTATTATGATTCATTTTTAATTGTATATTTTTCACAACACATAAAAAATATTAGTTGAATTTAAATCGGAAAATTATGGTAACCGATGATAGGAAATCCCTTTGTTCGACATATTTTTATGGCGGCTATGATTTCTACAGTCAAAAATAGCACAATAAGGCATATATGTATTTTTTTAAAAGATAATTATGCTTCACTTGACATCTATCGACTGGTCCCACTTGAGCCTCGAGTAGGTACATTTGTACACAATAGTGGCGACAGGGTAACGCCCACATGCCACTTCCACTAGTTTTTTCTGTTCCGTGGTAGTACCCATAATCTAGTCGGCATCATGTGCAAAGGAACCTCCCAGTGGTAAAAATCAATTTGCTAAAACGAAAGAAATGATCCTCAAAGTTAAATGAAGATAGCATAACCCTTCCTAACGAGCTCATAAAAAGATAAAGACTGCTACAAGATGAAGAGACTAGGGCTGTCATAAATATAATATAAAATGTTCAAGTAAAGGGCTAATAAAGTGTAGCGACTAAAATTTAACTTTATCTTCTGAATTCACAAGGAAACCTGTTTGATATTACCAATTAAATAAAGGAAAGGTTTATCAAAGATATTCAATATTTTTTTTTTTTTATATTGTTAAATAACAAAAGATGAAATAGAAATATAAAAAAAAAAAAAAAACTTATAAACATAAATATTAAGAACTGTTAACACCAGCCATTACATCCCCTTTTCCTCTTTGTGTATACTGCATATTGTTAAATGCGTATTTACACGAATTTTTATTTTTGAGGATGATTGTGTATAGATCTTCAGGTAAGTTATTTAATATGTTAGGTAGCATGTATTCCCACGTCCTTTTGCCATACACATTAACATACCTAGGTAAAATATATCTGGTTTGATTAACCCCGGTCCGCAGTTTATCATGCCTAATTTTTTTTACTAACAATTTTATTTTATCATACTCTTCCAGAACTACCGACATGTTTATTTTATCAAAGACAGACATCACTTTGCAATGTTTAAAAACGTCGATTTCATTATTAAATTTATATAAGTATGCAGGTATTATCGTTTTAAGTATACTAAGTTGAAGTTTGTAGATTTGATCTATGTATGTTTTGTATGTTCGTCCGTAACTACTTAGTCCATAACTTATAACTGGATCTGCCAAAGAAAGATATAGTAGTCTTAGTGTATTATATGGTACTTTATGTTTAAGTATGTCTATTTTGGAACGCAGAGATCGTAGCTTATTACATACGTACTCAATATGGGGCTTCCAGTTTATATTTTCATCAATAACAAGGCCAAGGTAGGTGTGCTTGTCCACGAGCTGCAGCGGGCCGCACGCGCACGGCTCCGGCACGGGCTCGCCGTGCAAACATGTGTGCGTATGAGCAATAATTGTAGGATTGGCACTTTTTGAATATGGGGAGCGCATATGTAAAAGTTTTGTTTTGCTTACATTAATAACTAAGCCCATGTCATGGGCCCATTTGCATAGAATGTCAAAATTGTTTTGCATAATCTCTTGTGCCTCTTTGATGTTTCTACCGTGCGTCACTAAGCATGTGTCATCGGCAAATTGGTATACAGAGCCCCTCGTGAATACGTGACACATTTCGTTGACGTAAGTTAAATATTCGGTAGGGCCCAATATCGAGCCCTGTGCGGTGCCTCTCAGCGTAGGTATTTGATCACTGTCTTGGCCATTAATGCGCACGACGGTGTTTCGGTTGCTGTGATAGTCGCGGAACCACTCCAGCAAAGGCCCCTGTATACCAGCCTGGCTGAGCTTTGAAAATAGCGTGTGATATCGTAGTGTATCAAATGCTTTAGTGAAGTCAACAAAAACAACCAGCACCTGGTAACGGTTGTTCAGTTGCTGGTTGACCTCATTGACAAAGGTTGATAACAGCTGAGAGGTATTTCGACCCTTTTGGAAACCATATTGTTTATCATTTATTATGTGATTATTAGCAAGGAAACTTGTTATTTCATTTCCGATATACCTCTCAACTATCTTATCAATACACGGCAATATAGTAATCGGTCTATAGTTATTTATGTCATTGTATGCGCCTTTTTTGTGAATTGGCCTAATTATACCTATTTTTAACTGATCTGGGTACGAGGACGTGGAAATACACGCATTAATAAGGTGTGTAATTACCGGCGCTATTTCTGAGCTAATACATAACAAATCTCTCACCCGTATGTTGGCAATACCAGGGCTTTTTTTATTCAACTGGTGTAAAATTTTAAAAATAACATCATTAGTTGCCTTTTTTAGCCTCATGGAAACAGTCGGTTCTTGGCAGTACGACCCACCGTGTAGTAGTTGAGTGTTACAAGTAGAACAGATATTTTTTAAATTATCTTCAAAACCGTAGGCAAAAGTATTACAGCTTAGAAATTACGTCATCTATTGTTTTGGAAACCCTGCCGCAGATGTTGTTTATTATTTCCCACACTCTCTTCTGGTTAGTGAAATTATTTAGGATTTCATTTTTAAAATAATTATTTCTAGTTTTTTCTATGTACTTATTAGTTTGGTTTCTATATTTATTATATAATAGCCTGTTTTCTTTATTATTTTCGTCCAATTTGCAGATTTTTAACAGCTCTAACCTTTTATTACTCATGCTAATAACACGATTATTAACCCATTTACATTTTTGTCGTTTCCCTTCTTTTATTTTAAATTTCTTCATGCACTTATTATATACTTCACAATATTTATCTGTTATAAATTTTAGAATATCGCGCGGGTAAACAAGATCTAAGGCAGGGCTCCAATCTATTTTTCGCAATTCACATTCTAATAAAGTATTATCTAACTTATTTACAAACCTATTCGCGGAGTTCTTTATCTTTGAGCTATGCACTATAATAGAACCGGTTATGTAGTGGTCGGCGATCGCATTGTTTATCACAGCCGTATGCACCTCTTGATGTGAAGTCGCACGCAAAAAGATATGGTCTATACACGATTTCGTTAGTAAGTCACCTTTATTTTCAACACGAGTGTATTGCGTAATACCACAGTCTAATCCTACCTCACTCATGGAGTCCAAGTACTGGTTGCGTATCGGGTTATGGTCGCATAAATTAATGTTCATATCACCTATAAGTATATAAGATTTCTCACTTGGGTACAGCTCGACTATACGCTTAATCTCTTGAATAAATAACGGTTTATTAAGGTTAGGCGGCCTATACACTGCACAAAGGCCCAGTCTTGTTTTAAAGGATGTCTCGATTTCACCTATGATGCACTCGAAGTAGCATGTAGGTATGGTGTGTCTCGTGAAGCTCAGGCTGTTATTAATGTACACTATTACGCCGCCACCTCGCCTATGCGCTCGAAGTTCTGTATGCATATCGTAGTTATCTAATTGAAAAAGATTTTTACATTCATCCTTAATGTTAACCTCCGTAAGTATGATAGCGTGTATTGTGTGTTGGCAGGTAGACACTATGTACTCAAGGCTGGCAAAGTTTTTAATCATTGAGCGTATGTTTACATGTAATATACTTAGATGGTTAAAGTTTTTTAGTTGCATTTTATCAGAAAATGCATTCCAGTCATCATATGTGTTCTCTAAAATTAAGGTATCCACTTATCTGTTATGAGGATAGTTACACTAATCACGGTGCTACGTAGGTAGATTAAATCAAGGCGCGTTCTTGGTGTTTACCGTTTGAAGAACAAGATTTTTTATATCATTTTCGCATCGAATATTT
>CATIXN010000317.1:12559-22608 GCA_949711725.1 Leptidea reali | reverse complement strand
TCTTCGCAATAATTCGCACACGAATTGCTTCTTTTTGGGATCGAATGAGACGCTCCACCAACGGAATTCTGATGACTGTCTCTAACAATGTATATAATAACGATATTTTCAAAAGATGGATGGACATCCATCTTAATAAAAATAGAAAATAAGATATTTAATATAAGTAAGTAATTTGTAATTTATTTAATTTAATTTTTTTGCATGGTTAGTTAATTCGATTTAGTTGTAATTTAATTGTAATTTTGATTTTAATTTGTATTTTCTATGGGTTATGCCTGAAATAAATGATTATTATTATTATTATTTATTATTATTTACTACGCCCAAATGGACGTTCTCGAGCCAGTCTTGAAGAATGTGTGACGTTGACATGCCACATGTTCTGTTAAACTTTGCTAATAATTTATACTAAAGTGCCACTTGTAAAAATAAGAAAGACACTGGGATCACAATATCACCACTAATTATTTTGTATTTTATTAATTTAAATGAAAAATAACACGAAGCGTATGTTACAAAATTTGAAAGATGCCATTGAGTGTCAAGAGGCCACGCACAACAGCATCTAATAGTTGCCGCAATAAAGAAGCTTTTGTTCTTAGGTAGTGCGGTATCTAGTTGGAGCGCAGCTTCCGACCAATCCTTAATCTAAGGGTTAGCTGTACTTTTGTTGTTAGTTTAGCTGCCCCAATACATTAACTTTTTAGCGAGCGGCGAACATGGATTAAACAACTTTACTCTTGGTATGATAAACAAGTGTCAAGACAGTGTTGTATAATAATTAGCGACCGGATTATGGTGGACACCTGTTGTTAACATGTAAATCACGGTTCCGCCGTGTACTTGACTGAGTCTGACCGCGGCTTTGCCTTAACGCTTCTGGAAAGTTAAGATAAATTCTTGGGGTAAAAAGTCTTACCCAACGAGTATTATGGGGTGTTTTTATTTCACAATGGTCTCCTTTATGGAAATTATACTGATAGTTGACGGCTTTCAATTGGCGTTCAGAAAGTTTTTTTTATATTATTAGGGTCAGATTGAACTGCGATATTCAAAGACTTTTATGTATACTACTAGACAAGAAGTTTGGAATAACAATTGTGTCGCAATTTTGGATGGCGGGGAGAATATGCCTTGCAAACGCAAATTCGGTGTTAGTTTGTTGAAAACATCGTTCACGGCTTACAAAACAGTGCACACGTCTTCTCGCTTGGTCGCAGTGGACTACACGAGTTGCGGCGTCGGAACCGAAACTCAATGAGCAATTATCTAAGGCCACAGACTACAGAGCTTGTCTTGGTGTATCACTGACCTCTATTATATACCACTGGACTGGCGGGTGTTAAAGTGCTTTTATGTCTGTTTGATATTCGCCATGTTGGCGCTGTTGGCCACGTAGCGAGAGTCTGCGGTACTAAAACTACTGATGACAACCTCAGCAAACATCGATAGGTGATGGGAAACTATTTACAAACAAAAATGTGTACTTTATTACGTTGATTCTTAAAGTATAATTAACACGGAACACGAATGAAAGTAATTCAATTTAATTCTTCGCAGCCATTTGTATTATACGTTTATTAGTTATACGTAAATTAGTTCTCTGGACGCTCGCGAGTAGCGCTTCAAATAGGCACAAAAAATTGCTGTCAAACATATGGAACAGCCTGTCCAGTGGTATTTCAACAGGTCAGTGTGTAGTATACATAGAAGTCTCTGGCAATATTATACAAATTATAATATTATAAAGTGAATGATTTTAGGTTGAAGAAGACATGAAAATGCACTGGTGCAGTTCAGCAGCTAGCTTCGTTTAAATAAACGGTAAACCCCATGCTCTACAATAATACCTTGGTAGCTATTATTCCTTCTGTGTAATATAAATCAATTATGAGGCAGGTTGGCAAGTGATTACAGTGGCTTGGTACCTTTTATGTGCCGGTGCTTTGCGTGTGTGGCCTAGATAAGTTATTTTACGACGGCATTGTTTCTACCTCAATTATTACAAATATTAGCACGATAACATATTTAAAAGCGTTTTAATCGACACATATGCGCTTAATACACATTTTGTCCTAGAAAGTCAGTTATTTGAATTTTTTGTTCATGGTTAGTTGAACAATTCCAACTGAGGAGACTGGGAAAAACTTTTTGTTTAGTTACGACATCACCACCTTCCTAAAATGGCGGTAATGCTCCTGTGTTTCCTGTGGTATTTCAGGAGAATGTGGGCGGCGGTGATCACTTCACAAATCATCAATCAACACCAACTGACCAAATCAAAATCAGATGAATGATAATGATCTGAAGGGCGCCGTAACTAGTGAAATATTGGGCAAATGAGACTTAACGTCTCAAGGTGACGAGCGCAGCTGTAGTGCCGCTCAGAATTTTTGGGGTTTTTCAAGAATCCTGAGCGGCACTGCATTGTAATAGACAGGGCGTATCAATTAACATCAGCTGAACGTCCTGCTCATCTCGTCCCTTATTTTCATTAAAAATAAAGATGGCCCCTATTCTTCTTTATTCTCCTCCTCCATAAAAAAGTGCAATTCCACATCCGTAGCAAAGACATCAGTAGGCACAAGAGTTTATTCAGTTTGAGCCTTCAGGTAGGTGAGAATGTACTTTTATTAAATTTATTTATTTATTGAGTTTTGAAAACCAACAGTGTTCGGTAGTTAATAATCAAACAAAAACCTATCATGAAAGCTCATGACAAAACATATGACAGTTCATATCCGAGCTTTTCTAAATAATCCTTTTCTAAGTTTCAGTAAGTTTTCGTTTGATATGAGCTTTGAATTTGTAGAGAAACATTTTCATATGTTTTTCTCTCGACTAGAGTCGTTCCCTCATGACTGAGGATCATGGTCATCAACAAGTGGTTTACACTTGGAGAGAACTATTTGTTTCCATCGGCTTCTGTCCATTGCAGCCCTGACGACGGAGCCTAACCTCGGCGACCTGGAGTCTTTTATTTGGTCGGTCTATCCGGTAGGAGATAGCCTCGGGCTCGCTTGCCATTGTGTTCCCAAATACGCTCAATTTCTCCAGGCTCTCATTACTCCTTCGCATTATGTGGCCAAAATACGAAGGATTCGTTGGTGGCATATCGTGGACAGACGGGTTTTTTCTTGGGCTGTGAGAGGATCGACACATTTTTTCGCTTGGCTGTCCAAGGTATCCTCAACACACGCCTCCAGCACCACATCCAAGCCATTAATCCTCTGCCTCTCTCGAGCGCGTATCCTCCACGACTCCACGCATTGATTACACTAAAGCTTTTGACTGCGTTCAATGGGAGAAACTGTGGATTGTGCTGCTCGATATGGGGGTCCCGCAACATCTGCTCAATTTTATTCGGTATCTATACGATGATAACCGCTCTTTCGTCAGAGTTGGTGCCGACTGTTCAGGTGTGTTCGAAGTTAAAAAGGGAGTGCGACAGGGTTGCATTCTCTCTCCGATATGCACTCTTCAATACCTACGGAGAATCCATTATGAGAATCCATTATGCGAAAGACCCTTGAGGATTGGGATAGAGGGTTTCCGGTGGGAGGTAAAAGGGTTTCGAACCTGAGATATGCCGATAACACTGTTCTCTTAGCCACCTCTTTTGATGACATGAAGTAACTATTCCAGGGACTCGAAACTGAAAGTATATATATATATATATAGGTCTTGCAGTAAACAGGAGCGAGACCAAGATTATGGTGGTGGAGCGTGCTGGTCACTTGGCTGACATGGTAGACATCGTTTCAGGAGTGGTCACAGTAGAGCATTACATTTACTTGGGCGCAGTTAGCAGGTTAACAATGACGGCAGTTGTGAGCCGGAGATAAAAAGACGTATTGGTAATATCAAGGATGCTATGACCCGCCTGAACACAATATGGAAAAACAGGGGAATCACTATTAGCACCAAGATACGTTTAGTACGTTTCAAATGTTTTAGGAAGTTTATATTGCAAAGCTGAATACCACAGCTTATAAATGATATCTTGATTGATATTAGGTACTTAGCCTAGAAGTGTAGTACGCATGGAATTCGATTTCTATTTGTAGTTTGGACATTATTTATAAATGGCCGAATCAAATGACTTAGGATATTTGGAAATCGAATTCATTACTCGCCTTATGTAAGTAGCCTTCGTAGCAAGAATTTTCAAGTTTATTTATGCGGTCACGGGGATTTGCTTTTTTTTTTGTTAAACGCATAGTTCTGGCAGTAATTTAATATATTCTGTTTGAATTCAGTAGGTAGGTATATAAAATATCAAACAGTTGGATCTAAACCTATTGTTATCCATAGATTCGTGGCCAAACAGATCAAATGCCTGTAATTAATGTCACAGGTAACTAGTACGAAGTACGTATTTTTATTTCTCAGACTTCAGTGAATAAATAAATAAACATTTTTTTAAGACAACATTGCGTTATAAAAAAATAAATGCGTTTTTATTTGTAATAGAACTTATGGCCAGACAACGTAATATAAGGTAAAATATATTCACATGCCAACAAGAGCACCACAATCACTGGCAATATTCTAACCTCGCTAATGTAACTCCGTTGCACAGGATGCCGGCTAGATTATGGGTAGCACAACTGCGCCTAATACTGCCGTGAAGCAGTAATGTGTAAACATTACTCTGCTTCGGTCTGAAGGTAGCTAGTTAAATTACTGGGCAAATGACAACTTAACATCTTAATATGTCTCAAGTTGACGAACGCAATTGTAGTACCGCTCAGAATTTTTGGGTTTTTCAAGAATCCTGAGCAGCACTGCATTGTAATGATGGGCAGGGCGTATCAATTACCATCAGCTGAACGTCCTGGTCGTCTCATCTCTTATTATCATAAAAAAAAGAATAGGCTTTAGCGACAATGAATGATTGAATGAAAGCAGAAATCATTGATTATGGGGCGCCGCTACAACATTATAATTTCTTCATCAACATTGAATTAAAGAATAACGTCACTTACAATTACAAACAATCTAAACTAAAGGCTTACAATCTTGTAAAATAGATTAAATATTATTTTGAAATGAACGAGTTGACAAATGTTGTACTTTAGCATTTAGCTGTGACATTTTAGCTTTTAATGATTTGATAAATATTGTAATCTTTCTTATTAAGTGTATATTTTTGAATATATTTGCTTAGAAGATTAAATTCAAATAATTAAATTATATATATTAATTCAATTCCAACAACATAATACAACAATCATTCAATATGGACGATTTGTTCACCTGTAATTTCACTAATCAGCAACACGTTTTTTGACTTTTGCATTTAATTTTAAGAATTCACATATATTGTTGGAGCCTTAGGTTTATTGTATCCATATTTATTTAACTAAATAATGCAATTCACATAAAAAGAACTTTCTATTAATGTCAATGGTTGTCGTACCCCGTCGGAATTTATTTATGTAACAATATATAGGGCTACTTGCCACCGCAATACCCCGAATAAATACAAAAATAAACACAAACATAGAAAATAGGGAATTAAAAGAACTTTTTTCAAATACATACCTACCTAAATTTTGTCCAAACAATTCTTTCCTTATTACTTATGCTCCTCAAAGAATAAAAATGTCAACTAATTGAATATGAAATATTTTTTATATAATTTTCATGATTCTGTGGTCCCAAGCTTTGGATAGCCGCTTTTGGCCGTGATCCTTTTGTAAAAAAGAATATTCCAGCAAAATGTAACCGCTGGTCAGGTTAAATTCGAATTGGGAGCTACTTAAATAAATAAATAAATAATTATACCTACTTCTACTGAAATAAAATTGTATTAGAAATAATATTACCAACACGCTGCTGCAGCCAATCTCCTCATCTTAAGATCTCCACGTGCAGCATACTAAGGTACGTAGATTCAGTGATCCATGACGACACGAGCCGGGGCGAACAAACTAGCTCAGAAACAGTTTGCTCAACCGCTCGGGTCGTCCGGATCACAACGGTCACACAAATGATAAAAAAACCATAAAAAATATCCCAAAAATTCTGTAGCGGTATAATTTCATCAGAATATTTCCTCAAAGTCCGTATAAAACAATTTTCTTAAACTTTTTTAATAATCGCATCGCGCCATTTTGTCTTTATTTTTCCCGCGCGAGCTCGGCGCATGCGCGTTCACCACGGTTTGAAAAACTAATACTGTTCGAACAAGTGTTTTCTGAAAGTATTGTTCAGTTTTCTACTTAACGTAGGTACTTTTATTATGCTGCGGAACGAATCGACAGTCGGTGATTTCACAATCTTACTTAATATGCTCACCTGGAAATAAAAAAGTCGGACACCGCAATATTCCTTTCCATTGGGGGACAATCAATAGCTGATATCAAATTATAAGGTTAGATAATATCATAAATAAATAAATATGAAAAAGTATACAAAATTACAACAAATATAGGTATTATTTAGATAAAGACTAGCTATAAACTAAGTTATATCTATGACATAACGAATACCTAACGATTAAAAAAGTTCTTACAATGTCGAAATCACAGTACCTGTCTTGTTCTTGTGTAGTCTTTAGCCTGTTAAATCTTTCAGTTGAAATTTTGTTCTTCTATGTTACTCGTAAAATCATTTTGTATTTTTTTCTCATGTTTAAATTTCCTTATTGAACTTGAGTTTATAATGAAAAAAGATTCGGCCGAATATCGTTAATTTGCTCCTAAGAATTGAAGAGTTCCGTTACTTTGTCATGGATTCCGTAATCAGAACCTAACCAAACTATCTTTGAAGTATATCCTTTCTAATTAAAAAAAGAATCATCGAAATCGGTTGGCGCGATATTGAGTTATTCGTCAATTTATCATCCACTTTGCTATTCGTATGTATAGCAAATTAAAGACTCTTATGGTTTTCTCATGGATGCCACTGTCAGATCTGGACCAAATTACAATGGGACCAGCTTTGAAATAATAAAAAAATATCAAAATCGGTTCACCCAGTCGAAAGTTTTGAGGTAACAAACATTAAAAAAAAAACATTTTTTGAAGACCACGTCGGTTAAAAAATCTTCGTTATCTACATCTGTATGTAATCTGTAGCTCGACTCAATGATTTTTAATCTCTAAGGTTTAAGTTGGTGGGGAAAAACAATAAACTTATTAAGCCGCCTATCACAGTAATTTTATTATGACATTACCGTGATACTTTTGAGTAGAACGGAACGTAGCACGGAATATTATACGTGATACGAGTTGCGTTCTTATAATACATTATTTTTACAATAGGTATTTATCTTTTCACAGCATCGGAGGACCAACAACAGCACGATTATTTTTGCTGATCTTGACAGATCACCATAAATAGCTCAAATACCGCTGTGTGTGTTGCCAGTGATGACTTACGGTACGTAGTCTTGGTCGCTAACTATGGGCCTTATGAGAGAGCTCATGGTCGCTCAGAGGGCAATAGAGAAGGCTATGCTTTCCTTGCGATATCGAATAAGAAATGAAGAGATCCGTAGGAGTATATAATTACCGACATAGTACACATGATTGCGAAACTGAAGTGGATGTGGGCAGGACACATAGTTGGACGGACGGCAGAAAAGTCCTTGAATGGCGACCACGTAACGGAAGACGCAGTGTTGATAGGCCTCCCACAAGATGTAACAACGATCTGGTCAAGATCGCCGGAATACGTTAGATGAGGGCAGCACAGGACCGATCGTCGTGGAGATCTTCGGGGGAGGCCTTTGTCCTACTGGATGATGATGATGATAACCGTGATACTTTTGAGTAGGACTGATCATGACAGATAACCATAAAGAGCCATACGCGCTATTTATAAATGATTAAATCTTTGAGATAGATTTACAGCCGTTTCCAATAACCTATATATCCTTAGTTTAACTTACTAGAGGTAAGACAAATCTATCCTTTTACGCTTACTTAGATTTCAATAACCTATCAACATAAAGCATTGGACTATAACTATACTGGACATAACTATGGATAGATAAGATCTTGTCATTAAACGGTGACAGCAATGTATCCGTAACTAGAGATCGTGTCGCATCACCGCTCTTCGACAACACTTCCCTAAAAGCCTCGCTCGGAATACTGGGTCTCGAAATCTCGAGCGATTGCCAATTCCGTGGCCATCTGGAGGGCAAAGCCAAATTGGCTTCAAAGAAACTGGGCGTCATTAATAGAGCACGGCAATACTTCAAGCCGGCCCACATTCTAGCGCTGTACAAAGCGCAGGTCCGGCCACACATGGAGTATTGCTGTCATCTCTGGTCTGGCGCACCCCAGTATCAGCTCGATCCATTTGACCGCGTGCAACGCAGAGCAGCGCGAATTGTCGGGGACCCAGTACTCTGTGAACGGCTGGATCACTTGGCGTTGCGTAGAGACGTCGCTTCATTGTGTGTCTTCTACCGCATTTATCACGGGGAGTGTTCCGAAGAGCTGTTTTACCTAATTCCTGCCGCCGAATTCCACCTTCGCACGACACGCCACAAGTTAGGATATCATCCTCACCATCTGGATGTGTGGCGGTCCTCCACAGTGCGGTTTACAAGGAGCTTTCTTCCACGTACTAGAAAGCTGTGGAATGAACTTCCTTGTGCGGTGTTTCCGGGACGATACGACATGGGTACCTTCAAAAAAAGTGCGTACACCTTCCTTAAAGGCCGGCAACGCTCCTGTGATTCCTCTGGTGTTGCAAGAGAGTATGGGCGGCGGTGATCACTTAACAACAGGTGACCCGAACGCTCGTTTGTCCTCCTATTCCATAAAAAAAAAAAAAGAAATACGTTATTAAAAACGGCCGTTAAACAAATCAATATTTTGACAGGTTTGGTTTATGGTGTGTAAAGCAGCTTTAGTATAGTGCAGTGCAGCCCTGTTTCATCAGTCTGTCAGTTGAAGCTTACATCCACACAACTGTTGAAGTAGGAGATTTAATTAAAGTCTTACTAACAATATGTCTCCAGCATGACACAAACACAAGTGTATGGTGTGTAACCGCAGCCGGGCGTACGTCGTGTGCACTATGCTGATTTCTTTATCAAACGCCCTCGGATAAGCCGACCCGTGAAATCGATACCAACTTTATAATTACTGTGCACTCGCGTCAGTGATTGCGTTTCGATTAATTTATTTATTGAGTCTTAGTTGTTCAACGAAGCGAGGATTTGTAAATTATTACTATTATTATTATTATTTACTCCTATTATTTTAGCCTCAAATAAAAAAAAAAACAAGTAACCAGGAGTTTTTTAACATGAAAATCTCAAAACAGCTGTGTTTGCTACACAATACCTGCTCCATATAGTTAAAATGAATTTTTCAATACAAAATGAATTATTAGGTATTATGAATTAGTCTATAATATAATAGTATAATTAATTAGTTTGATAATAATATATGTATGTAAATTATTAACCTTTATGACATTGAATTTGTTAACATTATACATAGGTATCTACTAAATGGATTATTAAATTATTACTAGTCTTACTTAGTCTTATAATATAATATCTTTTAATTTTAATTTTATAAATATGTATAAATGATAGTATTGTGAAATCCGACATATTTCAGTATAACAGTAGTGTGTTGGTATTTAATTTAATAACATACTAGCTGACCCAGCAAACGTTGTATTGCCGATATTAAAAACGCGATACAAAAGTAACTGTTGATCGTAGATGGGTGAAAATTTAAAAAACAATGTCAAAAAAATTTGGCGTGGACCACCCTTAACATTTAGGCGGATGAAAAATAGATGTTGTCCGATTCTCAGACCTACCCAATATGCACTCAAAATTTCATGAGAAACGGTCAAGCCGTTCCGAAGGAGTTTAACTACAAACACCGCGACATGAGAATTTTATATATTAGATTTTGCATGTCAATTGACGAAACATATTGGATCATCAATATTATTATGTTGACATGTAATGTACAATGTTTCTTGCAAATAAAATTTCATTTCATTTAATTTCCCTTCTGAAGGACAATAATACTTCTGTATATGTCTCTGGTCTCCATTCT
>CATIXN010000317.1:0-12549 GCA_949711725.1 Leptidea reali | reverse complement strand
TGAAGGACAATAATACTTCTGTATATGTCTCTGGTCTCCATTCTGAAAGACAATAATACTTCTGTATAGGTCTCTGGTCTCCATTCTGAAAGAGGATGGATTTAAATTTATAATCTGTACTTTCATTTCTTATTTTGTTTTCATTGTAGCGATAGTATTTGATCTATTTTCTTAAGTAAATAGAGAGTATTTTTTGTAATTTTTATGTTCACCATAATTGTCCTATTATTACTTTAGATCTACTAATAGTAACATAAGATTAAGAAAATTATATTGTATAAGATGTGGTATGCCTTACTAAATAAATAAATAAGTAGGATGGTTCTGTTATTTTTTGGCCATAAGTTCTGTTACAAATGAAAATGCATTTATTTTTTATGACGTAATGTTATCTTTATTTATTCATGCCTCGGAAATAAATAAAAAATAATTCTATTCTATAAAAGTCTAGTTTACCAGTGGGAGATTCCTTTGCACAGGATTCCGGCTAGATTATGGGTACCACAACGGCGCCTATTTCTGTCGTGAAGCAGTAATGTGTAAGCATTACTGTGTTTCGGTCTGAAGGGCGCCGTAGCTAGTAAAATTACTTGGCAAATGAGACTTAACATCTTATATCTCAAGGTGACGAGTGCATTTGTAGTGCCAATTAGAGTTTTTGGGGTTTTTCAAGAATCCTGAGCGGCACTGTATTGTAATGGGCAGGGCGTATCAATTACCATCAGCTGAACGTCCTGCTCGTCTTGTCCCTTATTTTCATAAAAAAATAGTCTAATGGATGGCTATAATGGAGGTTTTTTAATCTGTCTGGTCATAAATGTATGGATGTACTTATACACTGTTTCTGTGGAAAATTGAGTTACAGCTCGTTCTTACACCAGTGATAATTACAATAATACATTTATAATTATTCTAATTAGTTACAAAGGTCTTATTACTAAATGCTTTACCTTTTAAGTTGAATACCGCATGCGAAAATATGTGTGGAATCTATAGATTTTTTATAGATTTTCTGTGGCCTGGTGCTAAAAGGGCCAAAGTACGTTTTTGTATGAAACGAGATTGTAATGCCAGTTTATTGTAAAAGTATGATATTTTTTTGTGCTAAACGGGCGTTAGTGTATTAAAAATCTTTCAAAAGTTACTATGTAAAAAAGGCCAATGTAGTGTGCGCTTTCATACAGTTCAGTAAAAAAAATGATAAAAGGGCTGCAGTATACTTAAGCCGCTAAGAAAATAATGATTATTGATATTGGCCCTATTAGCACCAGGCCACAGATATATATATATATATAAGAGATTTCCACGTATATAGTCACTCATCACGATATCTCTGGAACCATAATGCGTAGAGACTTGAAATTTGGTTGGAATACTCCTTTCGTCGAGGAGAGGTCAGCTAAGAATTGACGATAATCCACACAAGATTTTTTTTTATTATGAACAGAACAACGTCTGTCTGCTAGTAGTTACATAAAATTAATATAAATTATAAAACAACCATTGTATGATCTAACGGAATTAACAAAATCTACTAAACAATTCAAGATTATACTAAACAAATCAAGAATACGTAGATATTAATTATTTATTTAAAATATATTTTTTTACATTTTTGCTAAACCTTAGCAACGATTAAATCTCTGAATAGGTCTAAGCATTTATAACCGTTTATAATTACGCATAATCGCGACACAGGTGAATTGATCCCCAAAATAGTTCTGCAAGAAGGTTTTTCAAATAAGTTCACGGGTGTTCGTGGGTATGGACGCAAGAAAGGTGTTGTCAGTAATGCTGTTAATACTTTTGTATGAGGAAAGTTGTGCGAAACGTTGACTTTCAGCCAAGTACTTCGTGCCTTGTGAAACACAAGTACCTACCATTTTTCAAAATGCGTATTGCCAAGAGGTTTCACAGCACGATCCAAGACAGTCTCTTGGTCTCACTTGGGTGAAGTCTTTACTCGCTCATTTTCACAAAATGAAGCCTTCTGACTACTTGGTAAATCACCCCCTCACTAAACCATAACTGACGCAGGATGATCACCACATTGCACTTTTTGGACCACTTGTGTTCGCTTCAATTGCGATTTTAACAGAAAAAATAATAGTTAAAAAAATAAGGAGTTGTAACAATATTTATGACGATTAGACGACCTATATAGCCGAATGGATAGCGACCCTACCTACTAAGCTAGAGGTCCCGGGTTCGAGTCCCGGTAGGTGCAAGCATTAATATGATGAATATGGATGTTTGTTTTTGGAGATTTGTAAGAATGTATCGATAAGCGAAATTAGCATGTAGTGTTTACCTTTAAATGATTTTGCATACCCTGCACATGTTATTAAAATTATTAATTGTTTAAGAAATATTTTTATGTAAAATCGCAAGTAGACCAGTAAATAAATAAACAAATTGTTTGCACCTAGCGGGATTCGAACCCGGGACCTCTAGCTTAGTAGGCTGGGTCACTAACCACTGGGCAACAGGGGTCGTAAAATTAAATATTGAAGTTGTTCGTGTTATGCATTAATTTCCGTACCATTTGGTCAACCTAATACCAATTTTAGTTTATGTCATTCTAACTTTGGTAAACATATATATAATAAACTAAAACAACATTAGCACTAGTGTTATATTTATTTGGGTTCTTAACGAGGTAGGCACTGCCTAATTGTCTATATGTTATGCATGCCCCTGCTCCCGACCCCAGGAATCAATCATCATTATATCAGTTTGGTTTACAGTCGCTTAGCTATCTTAAAAGTTACTGGTCTGTTGAGATCATTATGTCTGACAGTGACGAACCCAACTGCGATGCCACTTTGAATTTTACGTTCAGCCAAGTATTCTGATCAGCACTGAATTGTAATGCACAGGGCATACCACTTACCACCAGGTGGACCAAGTGGCCAACCTGCTGCAAGTGCGTTTGAAAAAAAATATGCCGACGATTTGCAAGCCTTCTAAGTAGAAATTTTCAAGTGAAAACAGTTGAGAAGTTTGCTGTCGAGTGGTTTGTATGTTTTTATGTTTACATTGGTTCGTTGCCCCGTCGGAATTAATTGGTTGGACATTCCTACCACCTGGAACCAGAAGTGGTTTAACGCAATGACTCCAACGGGAATCGAACTTGCAATTCCTTTCTTGCTTGATGGGCAAATAACTCGAGCAATGGGAATCCATCAAAAGGTGATGGTGGGTGAAATACCTTTTTTATGGAAGAACAGGATAAACGAGCATATATAGGGGTCACCTGGTGGTAGATGATAACCGCAGCCCATACTATCTTATAGCACCAGAATAATCATTAGAGCGTCTGCGCACACAATATAAGTTGCCCTCAATTATTTTATTTTTATATAGATGCAGGGGCGTGCATATCATTTAGGCAATTAGGCAGTGCCTAACTCTTTATGAACCTAAATAAATATACTACTAGGTACTGTTAAACTTAATTTACTACCTACTGTAGGCAGTCTACAGATTACTTTTACGAAGTATGCAGCTATTCATAAAACTTATGTCGTACTGTCCTACTAAAGCGCAACCTTCCTAGAAAACCAATGCACCACCCTGTAGAGATGATACAATGAAGAGAATCCACTGCGAGAGTGACATTATTTTTACCTCGAGTGACGTACTTTGTCTCCATCCAGTCCATTCTGGATTTAAAGAACACACTCGGCTTGAAAGCTAAAAGTAGTTTGCTCCGTTGGTGAACAATTCACTGTATTATAGAAACATTTTTTTGTCCCCCATCAATGCCTAGAAATTAGGTGTCTTCAACGGAGTGACCCAATACTACATACAGGACCACAAACTGTACCTATAATACTAGCTGATGCCCACGACTTCGTCCGCGTAGATAAAGAGTTTTTATGAAATGAAATGAAATGAAATTTTATTTGCAGGAAACATTGTACTTAAGATGTTAACAATATAATGGATAATCCAATATGTTTCGTCAATTGACATGCAAAATATGTTACAAAATTATCTAAACACTACTCGTACTGTTATACCGAAACATGTCGGATTTCACAATGATATCATTAATATTTGTAAAATAAAATTTTAAGATATTATAATATGCGACGTAAATAACTTAATAATTCATTTAGTACCTATGTATAATATTTACAAATTTAATGTCATAAAAGTATATTAATTTACATATATTATTATCAAATAGACTAATTCATTTTGTATTGAAAAATTCATTTAAACTATAGAAGCACTTATTTGTTAACCACTGATGTAATCTTCTTTTAAAAACTTTGAACGGTAAATCTTTCAATTCATTGGGCAATTTATTATATATTTTCACAGACATGCTGTAACAATTTCTACTAAAAGATGCAGTTCTACAGAAGGGCATTATGAGTTTATTTGGATACCTTGTGTTTAAAACCTTCTGACTTTTTTTTGTATAGAAATCACACATATGTTTTTGAACAAATAGGCTTATCTCATAAATGTATAGGCATGGCAGCGATAGAATATGCAATTTTTTAAATAGCGGTCGACAAGAATCCTGGGGGCCGGCTCCACAAACCGCCCTGATACACTTCTTCTGTCCAATAAATAAATGCCCTATGCTCACCGAGTTGCCCCATATGACCAATCCATATCTTAAAGCTGAAACCACGAATGCATGGTATGCCATTAGCGCTGTTTTTTCACCTATTGTTTTTGATACGCGTTTGAGGACAAATACATGTTGGTTAATTTTTTTGCTAATTTTGTCAACATGTGACTTGAAGGACAAGTTGCTGTCTAAAGTAATACCTACCAAGAAAATTGACAAGTTGTGCTTCTTTAATATTCTCATTATGATAATTAACATTAATAATAACTTTCCCATTCTTATTATAATACTGCATATACATTGTTTTTTTATATTTACAGTCAGGTTATTTTCAGTAAGCCATTCAATTGTGTCCTTTATTGTTTTATTAATTTCTATATCATATGTCAACATTGTTACATTTAATTACAATAGAGATGTCATCAGCAAAAAGAGTACAGTTATAAGTAGTAATGCTAGGTAAGTCGTTTATGTAGATTATGAATAGAAGTGGACCCAATATACTTCCTTGTGGTACACCTTTTGTTTTAAGTCTAAGTTCTGATCGATAAGGTATTAGGCTTCTTGTTTATTATTTAATTTAGCAATTTCAACGTATTGAGTGCGGTTTGAAAGATAACTTTTAAGCCAGTCATTTGCTAGACCTCGAATACCATATTCAGCGCATTTATCTAATAGTTTTTCATGACAAACATTGTCAAAAGCTTTGCTCATATCAAAAAATACTGATGTTACTGGAATTTTTGTATCCATGCATTCCAATATTTCTTTTATTAGCGGAAAACACGCTAAAGTTGTTGATTTTGCTTTTTGGAAACCATTTTGTTCCTCCAAAATGATATTATGTTTTGTTAAAAAAGATGTTAATCGCTTGTGCAGTATCTTTTCAAAAATTTTTGAGATAATAGGAATGAGTGTGATTGGTCGATAGTTGTTAACATCCTTTTTATCTCCCGCTTTGAGTAAAGGTGTTACTTTTGACTTTTTTAAATTTGATGGGAACTTACCTTCTTCAAAAGATAGATTTATTAAGTAGGCTAGGACTGGACCTAGTTCCTTTGCACATTCCTTTATTACCTTTGTTGCTATTTCATCGCAGCCCGTGGAATTTGAATTATTAAGTGACTTAATAACGGTTATTATCTCCATTTCATCAGTTGGCATTAAGAAAATATTTGAATTGTTATGTTTTACTTTATATGCAGGTTTTTTATTTTTTACATTTTGACTTTGACTTTGTATGACTGTTTTTATAAAATAATTATTAAAAATAGAAGCAATCTGAGTTGGATTATTTATAATTTTATTTTCATAGTTAATTTCATCGATACTTCCTACATTAAAGTTAGTTTTATTTTTAATCACATTCCACGACGCTTTGCATTTATTTTTCGAGTAAAGTATATATTTGTTGTTACTACTTCTCTGAGCTAGGTCTATACACTTGTTGAGAATCTTTGAATAATTATTAAATTTGTTTTTGTTTGCAGGTATTTTATTCTTATAATATTGAATAAGAAGAATAAGAATAATTTATTTAAATTGATCTTTTTACATAAATTACATTAACTTTAAATATTTTACAAGCTTATGTATAAGTATGACTAAATTATGATTGCCATTGAATCACCACACTAGTCGGAGACTGTGTCGTGGGATCAAATAAAGATATGATTAACAGTAAACCATTATCTTGGTTGTCATCATTGGCATTACTATTACAAATTTTGAAGACACTATATACAACTGTAAAATAATAATTTAATTAAAAAAAACTACAAATTTATCAATACTAAATTTAAAAGAAAGTAAAATAAAATTAAAGTAACAACATGTGTGTGTGTGTGTAAGTTTATGTGTGTGTGTGTGTGTGTGTGTGTGTTTATGTGTATGTGTGTGTAAAATTAAATACAAGGGATCAAAATATTTTCAGTTTTTTCATAATCTAATTCTCCTAGGTATTTACTGATTTTTATTTTCATATTTTTTGTACTTAAGTCTAATATACCAACATGTTTATGCATAAAATTATATAAATATTTAGATATATAAGGTGCCAGTCGTTCCGAAAACTTGGTATTAATTCTTGGGCGAGTTATGTTAAACGTGCGTTTCATTTGGCAAAACCCGGAGCATTGAGAACATTTTTGTGCTCCTTCATTACACTAGCCAATATGAATAATTGTCGAACTCTTAGCACGCCGCATTCCGTATACAAACTGTCCGTAGGGTGTCGTCGTGGCGTCCTGCACATGACTTTTAGAAAGGCTCGTTGAGCTCTCTGTAATATTATTAGATGAGATTTTGCAGCTCCTCCCCAGACTGTTATGCAATACATAATGATTGATTGACATAGTGCAATATAGATTGATTTGAGCAATTGGCAGTCAGCTGAGTTCCTGAGTAGCCTTATGATATTCATGAGTTTTCTAACTCTTCCAGATAAGGATAAGATGTGCGGCAAGAAGGTGAGTTTTTCATCCAATTGGACTCCCAGGTACCGTAATTCTGTCGTCCTCTGTATCTTTGGACAAAAGCATGGTGCTTCTACTGCTTTATCACATCTATGTATTTGAATGAATTCGCAGTCGGTTGGAGCACTAGCTTTTGTTATGTGAAACGACAGGTAATTCGTTTTCCCGGGGTTAAGAGTCAGGAGGTTATTATCTAACCAGTTAGCTACAACGGAGAGGCCTTTTTCCGACATGTGTTTTGCTTCTTCCCATGACTTACCTTTAAATAATATTACGGTGTCGTCAGCATAACAAACGATATCCGCGTTTTCAATGTTCAATTTAAGTAGGGAGTTCATGTAAATTGAAAACAGGGTTGGGCCTAAGATAGAGTCTTGTGGAACACCCACTGCGACCTCTTGCAATTCACTAATGTGTTTACCTACACGCAGACACTGTTTCCTGCCAGATAGATAACTAACAAACCACTTCAAAGGAAGGCCTCTGATGCCCATACATTCCAGTCGCTTCAAAAGTATTGGAACTGAGACAGTATCAAATGCCTTAGACAGATCCAAGAATACCCCAATAGATCGATGTCCACTGTCAGTTAAGACTTTTTACACAGTCCTTAAATTTGTTTATGTTTTGATTACATAAATCTCTTTTGAAAATTAACTTATACGACGGTGTTGAATTATTTATTTTTGTCGGTACTACTAAGAATTGTGCTGTGTCATGATCCGACAGGCCTAACTGACGAATCTCCCCTGTGGCATTTTCTATATTACTAACAAAGAGGTAAATACAGGATTTTTGCCGAGTAGGTTCATTAATATGTTTAAAAAAATTATAATTTCGCAATAAATTAGTAAACTCCAGATTAGTTTTAGTATTTTTTAGATTGTTGATATTAAAATCACCAACAATCACAATATTACTGGTCTCCCAATATCTTAATTTGTGTAAAAGTAAATCAAGCTTATTCAAAAATTCAGCAACGTTCGAATTCGGCGTCCTGTATAGACATATTACAATTAATTTGTGCTTTGGTATTCTTAAACCACAACATTCGAAAGAATATTCTGCACATAGCTCATCCATAACATCAAATTTTACAGCCTCAATTTAGTCTCTGACTAGAATGCAGACCCCACCACGCTTTTGCTTAAGTCTACAAAAAGCAGATACCATTGTATATCCATTCAACTTAATATTAGATCTGTTTTCTGCATTCACGAATGTTTCTGATAGACATATAACATCTACTACTTGTCCATTTTCAAGTTTCTTGTCAAGTTCAGTTAGAGCTATGTTTAGTAGATCCTTTTTACTTAAAACGCTTGCTATATTCTGGTGCATTATATTAAGATCAAATTTGGACTCGAAAAAATGAATCACTTTTGAGATCATTATTTTGTTCTTTACTTTTTAGTTTGAAATAATATGGTATAGTACCTTTCATTATTTGACTATTGGTGATAGTTTGGCAGACTGCGATATTTGAGTTTGATGTTGACTGCCTTTCGCACCACGTCCCATGATAATTTTACTACCGGGTACTAAATATTTTTGCCTATAATACATTGAGCCGATAAGCTTATTTATTCTATAACAAAAATCATGAATGAAGTGTTTCTTGCCAGGGTACGATTTTGCTAAAGTCAAGTATGTACAATTTTTATAATTTTTACAAGTCAATTCCAATAAATTATTCAGTTTTCTTTCATTAATGTAGTAATTTTGCAGTACACTGGTTACAATAACTGTTGCTTTACTATTATGCTTTAAGAAAAAACCAAGTTCCATTATAATTTTGTAAGGATTACTATCCTGTTCGCCTAAACACAAAATTATTTTATCATTATGAATAAATTCAGTATTATTAAAGGTCGCAACTAGTTCATCGCACGTTGCATGAGGTTTAACGAAAGAAAATATTTGATAGTTTTCGTATTTAGAATTCTGACGTGATTGGATAAGGGATCTTGCTAAATTTACACATTGTTGTCTGCCAAGTATCATAATTCACATTTTGTCTGAATTCTCTTTTGAATTTTCAGGTTTGGTGTCCGTGTCACTAACCGATAAAGAATTTATTTCTTCTTCCCTTATTTTGATTTCCCTGTGTACTCGTAGTTGGTGTAGGGACGCATCCCTCACTTGAACATACTGCTGTCTTCCCATAAGTTTTTTCTAAACAAATGCAGGATGACTCCGATTCTTGTATAAACTCCTTAGTACTTGAATTAGTGGGAATTTTCGATTCTTGATTTGTTTCAGTATAACTCGAATCTAATCGTAAGGTTTTAGCTAATTCCAATAATCTAGGATTATTCCTTTTTTTAAAGAAGTGTTTATAGAGCTATTGTTTCTTGGACTAAAACACACTTTTTTAAGGACTTCTATTTGATTTCTCTGTTCCGTTATTAGTTTCTCCAATTCATTAATTTCTCCTGATAGTGTGAAAATCTCCGTGTGTGCACTATTTAGCTGTATGTTAAGACTTGTGATTTCTTCTTTTAAATCAATAATTTCTTCTTGTGTAACTATTGTACACAAGTCTGGCAGGCTTCTTGCTGTTTCCGAAATTAAAATTTTTAAAAATAATAAGCGCGTTTGGATTTGAAGATTTTCTCATGTCCTATTTCAGTTCCGGCTCCCGTTTTCGCTCCCGTTCCCAACATATTATATGATATGAATCTTATTTCGGGGAAGATTGCTCTGGAAAACTAAACCTACTATTGGTATAGTTATAGTTCATCGATGTGAATTTCAGTTTTGCACAAATCCCGCGGATGTGTCCGGGATAAATTGTAGCCTATGTGCTTTCCCTAGTATATTGGTGTACCAAAATTTCATCAAAATCGGTTCAGTAGCTCCGGCGTGAAAGCGTAACAAACAAACTTACATTCACATTTATAATATTAGTAGGGATTATTTTTAATATTACAAGCTGACCCAGCAAACGTTCTATTTCCATATAAACGAATAAAAAAAAATCAATAATTAAAATTTCTGTTGTATGACAAATAAATGTATCCGATTCTCAGACCTACCAAATATATCGTACTAAAATATTGTAATCGATTGCTATCTTGCAACCCTATAGCGGATTTGTGGATGGAACATAGTAATATAAAAATCGTGATACAAAAATAGTTGTAGATCGTAGAAGGGCGAAAATTTAAAGTTGTATTTTTTTTCAATGCTGAATCATAATAAAATAAAAATACAAAATTGTCAAAAAAATTAAAAAAAAAATATATATATTTAGGGGTGGGTCACCCTTATCATTAAGGGATATGAAAAATATATGTTGGCCGATTCTCCGTCCTAACCGATATGCACACAAAAATTCATACAAATTGGTTTCAGCCGTTTAGGAGGAGTTTGGTAACAAACACTTGGACACGAGAATTTTAAAATATACTAGTGGACCCGACAGACGTTGTCCCGTACACACGTCTTAAATTTGAAAAATCGGTCCAGTCGTTAGAAGGAGTTCACTATCATACACATGAGCAGGAGAATTATATTAAATGGACGGAAATGAGAATCTACACCAATCTCAAATTCACTGGAACACACAAAAAATCATCTAATCGGTCCAGCCATAAAGGAGGTAGCTCAATTGTGAATCTAAACCATTCTCGAATCCACCTCAAGACACACAGAAAATTTCATTAAAATCGGTCCAGCCGTTTAGGAGGAGTTCGGTTACAACAGCACAAAAGAAATATATACATTTAGATAAGATAGCCTTATACCTACAACTGCACATGAAGTATGGTTCTCATCTCTCAGCACCCCAATATAAGCTTGATCTATTTAAAACGTTTGCAACTCAGAGCCCTCAATATCCGGGTACTGTACTTCATATACACTTTTCAGTGTTCCGAAACGTTATCCCTGCCGCCGAAATTCAAAATTCTTCAAAATTCTGTTAAAAATCTTTTAATATCCCTTTATTTTCATACTAATATTGTGCTCCATTACCCCGTTGGAATTATTTCAGTTTCTTGAGTTAAACTAAATAATTAGTGTTCTAGTAAAGGTTAAAATAGAATATACATAGAACTTATGTATGGTTGTAATAATAACGCCTTACGTGTTATCATAGCAAATATAGGTAACTGAAATATTTTGTACACTTGATAAAAATCAGGTGTTAAGTGAAGTAAATGTTATCTCAAATAGCTTGAATTGTTTGAAGCAATACTTTGTATCGTACAATGACTTTTTATACACATATAAGGACATATCATCGCTATCTGATAGTGAAACGACTAAAGTGTGCATCGTGTGTGAACCGTCACTGTCCGAATCTTTCTGAACTGAATAAAATGTTTTATATTGCTGCTTACTGACCAAGAATATTTTTAGCAACTGGAGTAAATACGGCAATGAACAGATTGAACTTTATTATGGCAAAGAATATGTAATAGTACAAGTATTATGGTGTAATTTGTGGTATGTCCCATATATCGGCTTTGTGTTTTAAGAACCCGTGTATAGAATAGTTTCATAAAATATAATAAAAACATTGTAGTTTGACGTGATAAGTAGTCATTACTTTGCTCAAAGTTGTAATTATAAAGCTAGGATTGTCATTATTAAATTGATTGAATAAAATTAATTATAAATATTAATTAATTAAAGAGTATATAGATAAGTGTTAACAGTGACACCTCGCTTGGTCAAGCTCCGTATTGTTTTAAATTTTAAAGCAGTGAAACCCGAATATTAGAATTTAGAAACTGATTAAAGTGAAAGGTATGAACTAAAGTGAACTGTGGTCAAAAAGTGTTGTTACAGAAAGTTAATTTACCGGTTTTTATTATAGAAACAAAATTAGTAGTGTGGTATGCAGTGAAAAAAATTAAAAACTATTGTGGGTACAGTGAAAAAAAAACTTTGCCGTCGGGTTGACGTAGCAGTCTCGTGTTGATCGTTTTGCCCAAGTACTTAACGTCAACGCAGTTTGCAGTTATTGCGTCAGAATCCTCGTGGCTCTGTGGCTAACTAAGGCGTTAGATTGTGCCGCGTCGAACCCAGTTCGAATCTCAGCTCCAAAAATTTTTTGTTTTTTATTTATAATTTAATAACAAGATTATTGGGTGAAGGGTTAAATTCCTACTTGAACATTCATTGAAGTTTATTATCAGCGGAACTAGGCGCTGTGTCGATTTGAAGCATTCGCACTATGAATTGCCAATAGTGTAATAAAAAGATAGACCGTGGATGCCTTTTAAATTGTTCCTCGTGCAAGGGTCCACACCACTTTTCCTGTATGAATATTGATTCAGCAAAATTCAAAGATCATCGTTAAGAACTGAACCGGACTGTTAAATGTGGCAAATGCAAACGTCATTCGTTGACAGATACGCCTGCTCTGAACTCAACATCTTTAAACATTGACACAAATGTCAATAAAGCTAACCCAGTATTGCAATCTCCTAACAACCAAGATCATTTAGTAACAGAAAACCGTCTTCGTGACAT
>CATIXN010000316.1:0-22632 GCA_949711725.1 Leptidea reali | reverse complement strand
TACAAACCAAAATGAACAAAGTTTAGGGCAATCTTAAGCAAAGGGGACAGCTTTTAAAAGAATAATTAGTTTTACAAAGTCAAGCCCTCCGTATCTTTTATTTTCTTTGACGTATTTAAAAACGGCTTTAAAACTGCTATACATATTGCATACAAAATTAAATGATTTAAATACAAAAAATATAAAACGGTTTTATTATTCAACAGATAATAATAATATAATTAATAATTCTTACCATTCCAAAATATTCCTAAATGCACAACGTTAATGTTAAAATTTTCACTTCTACCCTCACTCCCGGAGTGCAACCCGTAATTTTTTTTGTTTTATTTTAAAAGAATAAAATCCAGCTTTCTCTTTATTGCACAGGCAATGCATAGAATACCTATTAACCTTATTTAACATGACCTGGATAGTTAGGTCACTTTTATGTATAAAAGATGGGAAACTAATTTAAGTAATTATTATAACATGAAAGGAACATTAATCTCTTTCAATTAATTTTCTTTCTCTGATACATAAAATTAATCAAGTAAATCGATACTGTAATCTGTTTCGAGCTACGCAGAAAATGTTCAAGATGTAGAAATAATGTTTGACAGGCCGCAATCAAAAGGAAATTAGTTTTAGATAGCGAATTTGGATACGTCTTATAAATAAAATGGTGCCATGTTCTATTCTCCTGAAAACATTGCCATTTTTGCCGTTACAGAGTTTGTTTGTTCATAAATGAAATATATTTCAATATTTTGTTAGAGTACCTACATTAACAACATTTGCAATTAGCTGATATTTAAATAATCTTTGATTTCGTATTATTTGCACATATTATATATTACTAGCTGATGCCGGCGACCACTTAGATAAAGGGTTTTTAAAAATAATAAGCAAGTTTGGAATTGAAGATTATCTCATGTCCTATCCCAATTCCGGTTCCCGTTTTGGCTCCCGTTCCCAACATATTAGACGAATCTTATTTCGAGGAAGATTGCTATGGCAAAATAAACCTACTATTGGTATAGTTACAGCTCATCGACGTTAATTTCACTTTTTCACAAATCCCGCGGGAACCATGGATTTTTCCGGGATGAAATGTAGCTGTACTTTCCCAAGCTCTAGTCTATCGCTGTACCAATTTCTATCAAAATCGTTTCAGTAGCTCCGGCGTAAAAGGGTAACAAACAAACTTACATTTACATTTATAATAATAGTAATACAAAAATCTGCAAAGATAACACTGACGTTCCTTTATTATGCTTTATTATTATTCAAATATTTTATAACAAGTTGCTTCTGCAAACTTAAAAGCTCTGCAAGTCTCTTTGTGACGACAAAGAGAGAATCTACAAGAATATTTGCTTAAGCTAAGTGAACAAATTCATAACATAATAGAGTCACAGAGATTATGAAAAGAAATATAAATTAAAAATGTAATTGAAATGATATTAAATTTTTCTTAATTTTATAAATTTGATAACTGAGTATTTGCTTTAATAATTCATACAAGGCAATACAAGAATATTCAATATGCAACATATTATTTTTTTTTGCATTAAGTAAATTTAATAAATATTTAAAAATTAAATATCTCATACAATTTCTCTAAGAAAATATTGTTGCGTAGCAACCCTTCAAAGTATATGACGAGAGTTGTCAAACTTCAAGACATTGTTAATTTCAACAGCTCCGTCAGCAATACTCGTAGCTCAGCGGAAAAGTGTTTACTTTAGACGCTGTAGTCCCTGGTTCGATACATCTACCAGTATATGGGTTTTTTTTGGGTTTTGTAAAGATAAAGGAAATTTCTAGTAAGTTCAGGATCAAATCGAACTGAAAAAAAAGGGATGGAAAATGTTCAAGCGGGATAAAAATAGTAAAAAGAATTTTCTAGTACAATTTAAATTTAAAGATGGAATGGGAGAATCATTTTGAAAATAGAACGGTTCCGGCGGTATATAAGCCGTACTAAGCGTGGCCTGCGGCAGTTCTAGTTCTGACTTGAAAGTGTAAAGAAGAAGAAGAAGAAAAGAAGAAGTAGTGAAAAGTGGAAGTGTTCCATGAAGAAGAAGATAGAAGAGACTTAGTGTTCAGTTCGGTGTGACGCGTCGAAGGTACCGCCGCCCACAAGAGGAACAGCGGCAGACCGGCGAAGTGCAAGTTCAGAAAAAGTGAATGCAAATAAGGACTCGTTCCTATAAGCGGAGTATTATTTCCAATCCCTGACTCCCGTGTCAATTGGTGTCAGAAGTGGGATTGGAAAGATGCCATTAAAGTAAAGTAAAGTAATTATGCATTTATTCATGACATCACAAAACATATATACATAGTTAAATTAACAAATAAAAAAATACGGGGTCATGAAAAGGACACCCACTCAGTATTTTTGGAAATGATTTCCAGTACTGATTTTCAGTAGGACCTACCAAGTCGACTCGTTGACAGTAGCTGTAGACAACACGGTTCCTTTTGGTCTTAAAAGTGACCATCCAAAAATAGTAGAAAAATAAAATAAAAGAAACTAAAAGATTGAATTGGAAAGCGAGTTTAAAAATATTTTTATTTTAATTTTATTAAATAGGACATATTTTGATTTTTTATTTTATTTATTCATGCTGTTTATTTTTGATTTTATGCCTCTGAACATTTTTGTTTTTCTAATAGAAAAGATTTCAGTTTGTTTTTAAAGGAGAACAAATTTTTTTGATCTTTAATAGGTGGCGGCAAATCATTCCAGCATTTGGAGGCGCTGTATTTAAAGCTACCCCTAAATGCTGCGGTACCGTGTAGAGGCACTTCAAGGAGAATCTTGCCGTGACGCGTCTGATAACTCTCATTTGAGTCCGATAACCACCTAAGTCTTTTACCTTTAACCTTTTATATAGGTAAAATGGTATTTTGTACTTAACCACGCTAAAAAGTAACGAGGCAAACTGAAATTGCCTACGTAATTCCATCTTCATTATGTTGTTGGTGTTCAAAAAGGGTGTTACGTGTGCACGGTAAGGAATATCATAACAAAATCTTGTGCAAGCATTTTGTACCCTTTGTATAAGTTTTTTTGAAGCCACCAACAACCTAGGCCCAATCACTGTATTAGCGTAGTTAAATTTAGAGAAAATAAGTGATTCACATAACTCTTTGCGAACCCAAACGCTTAGCGAATTTCTGATGCGATAAAGTAACTTTAACCTATAAAAACAATTTTTGGCGACACCAAAAATGTGATTTTGAAATCGCCAGGATTCGTCAAATACAACTCCCAGGTTGCGCGCTTCAGAGACTATGTCTATTTGTTCTCCATTTATAAAAATTTTGGGTTTATGGTCTGATGTTGTGTTGACTTGATGGTTACTTCCTAATATCATATATTTTGTTTTTTTCGCGTTTAACTCAAGGCAGTTATTTTTTGACCATATAGAAATGCGATTTAGGTCTTCCTGTAATTTCGCAAGAGCAGAATTCAAATCTCCTACTTTAAAAGATATGTACAACTGTATATCATCAGCATAGATATGGTATTTGCAATTCTTTATACAGTTAGCGATATCCGCTGTGTAAAGTATAAACAGAAGTGGCCCTAAAATTGAGCCTTGAGGAACTCCTCTACAAACATGGGCGCAACGAGAGATACAAGTGCTAAGACCATTTTCACACCTAATGTTGACGACTTGTGAACGATTACAAATAAAGGTTTTAAACCAGCAAATAGTCTCAGATTTGAAACCGTAAAAAGAGAGTTTCGCTAAAAGTAGTTCGTGGTTAATTGAGTCGAAAGCCCGGGAAAAGTCTAATAAAATCAAAATGGTACACTCTCCTCTGTCCTGGGCTTCAAGAACATTATCAACCACATCTAATAATGCAGTAGTCGTGCTCCTATGTTTTCTAAAGCCAGATTGTAATTGTGGAAGTAGGTCATTTTTTTCTAAGAATCCTATGAGCTGTTCATAGATTACTTTTTCTAGGACTTTCGACATACATGGCAAAATACTAATTGGCCTGAGGTCCTTAAAGGAAGAAGGAATTGTAATTTTTGGCAGCGGAGTTATAAGGGATTTACGCCAAGCAGATGGAAAAGTTGAAGATGCAATGGAGAGATTGATTATAGCTGTAATAATCTTACTTATGTATGGTAGAGATAACTTTAACATGTCTAATGAAATTCCATCACACCCCAATGCATTTGAATGAAAACTTCGAAGATGTTTAAGAATATCAGTTTCTAACACAGTTGTAATGGAGAACGTGAAATCCCCTCTCTTATGATTTAGGTAATAATCAATTTCAGAAGCAGGCGCAATTTTATTTCCAGGTACATCCAGGAAATGATTGTTAATTTCATCCGCCATACACAGGTGTTCTGGAAGTACATTTTCCCCTTTGCTGTGTATGTTAATATTTTTTTTAATTGTCTTCCATATAGTGCGCGGGTTGTTCTTATTTGAATTAACGTAGGTACTCAAATAGCATTTTTTTTCACGTTCAATGGCATCAAAAACAATTTTTTTTAATTCCTTATAGTATATTTTATGTGCATTGTTCTTTGATATTTTAGATCTTAGGTAAGCTTCATCCCTACGTTTCATCATTTGCTTTATATTGAACGTGATCCACGGATAGTCATGATTTTTTACTTTAATGATTTTTACTGGAGCAAGTATATCAAATATAGAAAGCAAGATGTTATTAAAATTGGAAACATAGCTGTTTAAGTTTTCAACATCTGAAAAAGACGCCCAGTCAATTTGAGATATAAAGTCACCGAATAGGATTGGATCAATGTCTTTGATAGGTCTATAAATTATGTGTTTAGGAATGATCCTTTCCTTTGCTACATTAACTTCGCCCGAAATAAAAGAGTGATCGCTTAGGTTACTAATGTGTTCCACTGAAACACGCCTTAATGACATATTGGTGCAGAATAAATCCAATAAGGTTTCCCCATGAACTGAAAAGTGTGTCGGCTTGTTTTCATGTTGTGACAAATTCGTGATGACTAAAAAGTCCATCAGCTTCTTGTATCCTGAAGAATTTTTGTCTAAGATGTTGATATTAAAATCTCCTACTAGGATTATGTTGTCAGCCCAAGAGAAACTAATAAGTGACTCATGCAACGCTCCAATAAAAACATCAGTGTTCTGCCATGGTGGACGGTAGCCAGTGCCAATTACAAGCTTTTTTCCGCCAATGCTTAAGCTTATCCACATTTATTCGATATCATTGCAGCTGGGATGTTTTAATACTCTTGTCTTAAGATTATTTTTTATATAGAACCCGACTCCACCTCCGCGGCTGCGGATATGCTGAGAACGTGGAATATGGGCCAGCCGATAATTCGAAAAAATAGGCGCGCGACCCTCTTCTCCGTCTTTAAGCCACGTTTCATTTAGTCCTAATACATCAATATCATGACGATTAACAGCAACATGAAGTTCTTCTTGTCCAGTGCCAAGAGAACATATATTTATGAAACCAACTATAAGATATTTTTTCTAGAAATCATCATTTATGTTATCATTGAGAAAAGGATCCAATTTAATGCAATAAAGTATTTGCCTGGTAGTACTGTCAACAAGCCGATTAATATAGGATGGTTTCCAATAATAATATTTAATTAATAAAATTAAAAATAAACTTAATTGACTAATACACAGAAAACAGTTAATATCTACTATATGATGGGTAATCCTACCAATAAGTAATAATATGGTTACATTAGCGAGACTCGAAGGGGCTATATTACATAGATCCAATAGTATCCAATAATAATATTTAAAGAATAACATTAATAATAAACATACTCGACTAATACACAAAAAATAGTTAAAATCTACTTAATGATGAGGTAATAATATAGAAACATTAGCTAGACAAGAAAAGGCTATATTACAGAGATCAGTAACAGGTTTTAACTTGTTTACATACAAAAAACCTTATCGATATCGTTTTCACAACGAATGTTTATTACTTTATTACCATTTTCGCGTCTAGCATATATTCTTCCTCCCCGGGTCCATATGAAACGCCAGTTTTTATTTCTTCCAAGCTTTTCCCGCGCTAAATAAAAAAGATTTCGGTTCATGTGTGACAGGTGTTCATTTATGTAGAAACGCCGTGACACCCCTCCCACTCCGGTACCACTGGTGTCCGCACCACGTCGCACCCGAGCAGCATGCAGTAGTTCGTCTCGTAGATGTCTGCGAGTGAGACGCACTACGATCGGCCGCGCTCGGGTATGCTCGCCAGTGGTTGACTCAGTCAGGCGTCGCGCTCCTCGACGATAGACGTTCACAATATCGCGTTCGTCTATAGTAATTCCGACCTTCTGAGCGAGTGTAATAGTCACGTGTAACAAGTTTTCTGCACTGCTTTCGTTTACACCGGTGATCTCAACGTCATTTAAAAGATTCTCCTGGTCGCATACATTTTTTTGTTGTTGCAAAACCTCAATGCTTTTTCTATCTTGCAAGACTTGCTCGTTAGCCGCCTGTATTGAACACGAAGCGTCTTCCAGCTGTGACACTCGCTCCTCTACGCTATCCAACCGTATGCTCAAGGTTGATACAAGGGTTAACAGGCGGGACATTTCTAATCGAAAACTAGAAAGTTCGGATCGAAGCATCTTCATTTCGTGCACAAGAGAATGTTCCGGCTGTTGTTCAACGTTCTGATATATTGTTTTATCATCATGCGTTTGCGCCGGCTTATCTTTGGCAGGGGAGGATTTTGCGTGTTTGGATTTGCATGCTTTGCACATCCACTTAGGATTATAACGTGCATCAGGGCTGCTGCATAATTTATGTAAAACGACATTGCACTTGTTACATTTTATGCCATCCATTGACGACACAAACTTTCCACACGAATTACACTTATTTGTCATAGTATTGGAGAATAATATGTATAGAAATTGATATGACTAATTATAAGATACTCACAATTAGGTGTGCTTTGTTTGAGGTAAACCAAAATACACACACTTCAAGTCAGAGGTATGAATTATGAAACTTAAATCAGCTGTTTAATATGGCTGCGCACAAATCAGCTGTTTGTTAGCGTCAAAGGTAAATCATAAATTATCTAGTTCAATATCACAAATTCATTAAGAGAACACTGTACTGTTTGATTTTTATGTCTTTTTTTCTAACTTTACACTTTTACGGTAAGAATTTTCCACTACTCTAGTACTTAGTGCCCAGGAACGAGAAGGGAGTGACCACGCAAGCGGGAGCAGCTGCAGCGGCAGAGGACGAGTCAGAAACATCCGGCTCTGGACTCAGTGTGACCATGTCAGCACCGCAGGCTCCTGCCGTAGACATCAGCGCGCTCATGCAGCAGATGGCCGCCATGATGCAAGAGCAAGTGCGCCGACAGGAGGAGCAGCTGCGGGCCTTGCAAGAGGAACAAGCGCGCTGACAGGAGGAGCAAGCGCGCCGACAGGAGGAGCAGCTGCGGGGCTTGCAAGAGGAACAAGCGCGCCGACAGGAAGAACAGCTACAGGGCTTGAAAGAGGAGCAAGCGCGCCAACAGCAGGAACAAGCACGCCGACAGGAGGAGCAACTGCGAGGCCTGCATGAAGGCCTCTCCAAAGACATTTTACCCGTTGTGCAGAAAAACTCCACCCGTATTGACGCTGTGCAAAAAGAGATCGCCCGGATTGACAGTGTGGATAAGAAGATGGACAAAGTTGAAGAGAACTCTCAACGGAAGATGGGAGAGATGGAAGTTACCATTAATCAGCTCAGTGGGAGGGTCGTGTCACAGCAGTGGTCCGGGGAAGCCGAGAAACTAGTACGTAAAGTATAACAGTCGTCGCCAGCTGCAATAGAAGAAATGTTGCTCCAAGTTTTCATCGATGGAATACGAGACGCCGAAATTAGAGCAGCTGTACGATTGAGTCATCATACCAGCTTGAAGAAAGCGGTGGCACATGCGTTGGAAGTGGAAGCGGTTCACCACGATTCTCGGGCGTTGAGACTCCGCAAAATTGTACCAGCAGATTCCAGCCGAAGGCAAGCATATAACCCAGTATGCTATGGTTGTGGGGAGCGAGTACACATTAGGAGCACTTGCCCCAGGCGTGAGAGCATAACGCAAAGTAGGAAGGATGCGGCGGTCTCAACATCACCGCTGGAGCAGCAGGAAAACTAGAAAAGGCCAGGGCAGTGAGGTGGGCGCTGGCCGGTAGAAGCAAATCCCCAAGGATCTTCGTTTAGCAGACATGTGACGGATACACTTTAGTTTTAGAAGGAATGAATTAAATGGAAAATCTTGCCGTTTCACTTTGGAAACGCGAGCCTCACGTACAGTCGTCAGCCAAAGAAGACTAGAGAGCATCGGAAGACGACATATGCCAGAAAATGTAAACTTAACAGTCACAACAGCTACCGGCCAGCGCATACCAGTCCAGGGAGAGAAGAACGTGGCCATGAAAATCGGGGATACGTTGTACTGGCAAAAAGTGACAATCGCGGATATCACAGATGACTGCATCATTGGGTTGGATTTTCTTCGAAATCATCAGTGTACCATTGACATGAAATATGGTGTATTGAAGCATGGAGGTGAAGAAATTCCAATAAAGGTGGAACTGTTGGGAAAGTGTTGTGCTTAAGAGACACTACTTTAAATCCGAGATCGCAGACCCTAGTCCCGGTAGTCCTGCCAAGGGATGACAGAGGAAGGCCTTGTAAATGCGCTATAATAGAAAGAGAGACATCGGACACGACATGGATCCCAGCCAGGACTGTTGTGGGAAACTCCCAGATTGCGATGGTTCCCGTGTTTAATCCTCATGAGGACAAGCAAATCATTAGGAAGGGAACAGTGATCGGAGCTTGTGAGGAGATAGCTTGGTTAAGAAAGTGTGAAGAAGGGAGGAAGACCGTAGCTGCAAGCCAGGATGTGAACATACAGAAACTTCTGGATGGCTGTAAGGAGAATCATACCAAGCTACAGTTAATAAAAGCGAGAAATTTCCTGCTACGCTACTCCGGGATATTCTCAAAGAACGACGGGGACATCGGAAGAACTGGTTTGGTGAAACACAAGATCGACACAGGAGACACTGTTCCGATACCGCAAAGACCAAGTACGTATTCCGTTTGCACGCGAACAAGAAGTGGGAGACATGATTCAGGATATGAAAGAAAATGGTGTGATAGAACCGTCATCGAGTCCATGGTGTTCTCCAGTGGTTCTGGTGGAAGAAGGATGGATCAACTAGATTTTGTGTGGCCTATCGGCGTTTGAACGATGTTACTAAGAAAGACAGTTATCCATCGCCAAGAATCGATGACACCTTAGATTCACTTTGTGGCATGACGTGGTTCTCTACTCTGGATTTGAAAAGTGGCTACTGGCAAGTCGATCTGGACCCTAAAGACAAGGAGAAGACGGCTTTTTAAACCGGAAAAGTGTTATGGCAGTTCAAAACAATGCCCTTCGAATTATGCAACGCCCCAGCTACTTTCGAAAGGTTGATGGAGCATGTGCTGGCAGGTATGTTGGGAGGGAAACCTGCCCTGTCTACTTGGATGACATAATCATTATGGGACGAAGTTTTGAAGATCATCTTAAGAAGCTCGAAAAAGTCTTCGCAAAACTGCAGGGTGCCAACTTAAAGTTGAGTCCAAAGAAATGTTCCTTCTTTCAACGTCAGGTGAATTACTTGGGGCACGTTATCTCGGAGCAAGGCGTTGCAAAGGATCCTGCCAAGATAAGTGCTGTCAAGGACTGGCCGACGCCGACAAAAAAGACACATGTGAGAGCATTTCTAGGACTATGCTCTTATTATCTACGAGTATACTTTGTGAAAGGGTTTTCCGATGTTGCTAAGCCCTTACATCGACTGACGGAGGAGAAAAGAGCCTTTTCATGGGATGAATAATGCGAACAAGCTTTCTTAGAGTTGAAGAAAAGACTGTGTGAATCACCTATCCTTGGATATCCTGACACAGAGGGAAGATTCATAGTGGATGCTGATGCTAGCAACACCGGAATCGGTAGAGTATTATCTCAGAAGAGAGGAGATCAAGAAGTTGTAATTGCATACTTTAGAAAATCTTTATCGAAGCCTATTACAATATTTCAAAAAGTACTTATTGGGTCGCAAATTCCTCGTAAGGACTGATCATGCCGCCTTGAAGTGGTTACTAGAATTCAAGAATCCGGAAGGACAAGTGGCCAGATGGATTGAGCAACTTCAAGAGTATGACTTTGAAATCGAGCATCGAGGAGGAAAAAGTCATGGAAATGCAGATGCGTTATCCAGAAGAAAGGATTGCCATCTGCAACTGGTCATTCCCAGGGAGAAGGTGAACGAGATCCTGAGAGCTTATCACGATGGTTCTTCAGGTGGACATTTGGGAATTAGAAGAACTCTCATAAAAATTAAATAACGATTTTACTGGTTGCATTGCCGTGATGATGATATGATTTATGATTTGCGGTGACTTTAATATTAACTTATTAGAAAAATCCACCACAAGTATTAGATTCAAATCTTTGTTTAAATCATATAATTTATCAAATATTTTCTTAGAAACTACTAGAGTAACCAGCACCTCTAAAAGCTGTATTGATAATATTTTTACTAATTATAAACCTATTTCTCAATCAATAATTAGTAAACTGAGCTTAGACCACTTTGATCAATTAGCCTCTTTTAATATTGAAGGGAACAAATGTACTTCAACTAAAAAGTTTATGTTTGTTCCGGTAAACAATAGGCGAATGGAGAAATATAGAGGCAATGTTTCAGAAAAACTCTCAAACTTGTATTTGAATTATAACAGTACTCCAAATGAGATGTATGGTAAATTATTTAAAATAATTAAAACAGAGTTTGCTTCTATATTTACTTCAAAGACAGTCAACTCTGGTAGTCTCTTGTCATTTAACAACTGGGCAACAGCTGGTATTCATAGGAGCAGACAACGGTTATATGAACTGTATAGTGAGAGATCATCATGTAATCATGATGCATCTTTCCTTGTATATGTGAAAAATTATTCAAAATTATTTAAGAAAGTATGTACTATTGCTAAGTCAATGCATATTGGAGAAATAATTAAAAATTCTTCAAATAAAATAAAAATGACTTGGAAAGTTATTAACTGGGAATCTGGAAGAGCGAAAGACTGCAAGTTTGAATATAATCTAATAATAGACAATACAAAAATCCACTCTGAGCAGGAAGTAGCTTCTGCTTTTGAGAAATTTTTTTCTGACATTCCAGTTTCCATCTCAACCACCCTTGTCTCCTCCACCAGTGTTGCCGAGTCACTTCTTTTGGAAAATGTTAAGGAATGTAAACAAAATTTCAAATTCAGTGTTGTTAGCCCAGCGGAAATAATTAAAACTTTCAGATCCTTCGAAATGAAAAAAACTGCTGATATATGGGGCATATCTGTAAAAATAATAAGTTCTGTTATTGACGTCATAGCACCATATCTAGCACTTGTTTTTAATAGCTGTATTGAACATGGCGTGTATCCTGAGCTTCTGAAGTATAGTAAAATTACACCAATATTCAAATCGGGACTCACTTCTGATCTGAATAACTATCGCCCTTTTTCGGTGCTGCCGACCCTTTGAAAAATTTTTGAAAAAATTATTTTAAGCCAAATGCTTACTCACTTTAACACTTATAAGTTACTTCATGTAAAACAATTTGGCTTTACTAGGGGACGCTCGACTACGGATGCAGGTGTTGAAGTCATCAGGAATATTTATGAGGCCTGGGAGGAATCACAGAATGCACTTGGTACCTTCTGTGATTTATCTAAGGCTTTTGATTGTGTTCAACATTCAACGCTGGTCAGGAAGCTATGCCACTATGGTATAAGAGGATCTGCACTCGATTTTCTGATCTCGTATTTAAATAAAAGGATTCAGAGGGTCGAGGTGAATGGCAGGAGATCTCCTGGGACTCCTCTCGGTATGGGGCTACCACAAGGGTCTATTCTTGGACCCTTCCTCTTCTAAATTTATATAAATGATCTACCTAACCTTGTAGAAAAAAAACACAAGGTGGTATTGTTTGCGGATGACACTTCACTTATATTCAAAGTGAAACGAAGCCAAGTTTTATATGACGAAGTAAACAATGCTCTATCTGAAATCGTGTACTGGTTTAGCGCCAATAACTTATTGTTAAATAATCATAAAACCAAATATAATAAATTCACCGCGCCAAATATCAAAAATGTAGATGCAAATATTTTATTAAATGGAGAGGTGGTAAAACCAGTGGAATCTGCTATATTTCTTGGCATTCTTGATTCCAAATTGCAGTGGGGCCCCCATATTGAAGGTTTGGCGAATAGGCTTAGTTCTGCAGCATATGCGGTTAAGAAAATTAGACGGTTAACTGACATAGATACGGCGAGATTAGTATACTTTAGTTATTTTCATAGTATTATGTCCTATGGTATATTGTTATGGGGCAGTGCGGCCGATATTAATACTATCTTTGTGCTGCAGAAGAGGGCTATTCGCGCGATTTATAACCTAGGTCCTAAAGAATCATTAAGAGAAAAATTTAAAGAAATAAACATCTTGACTGTTGCTTCTCAATACATTTTCAATAATGTTTTGTATGTTCATAAGCACATTGAGAAATTTTCTAGAAACTGTGACATTCATAATGTTAACACGAGGAACAAACATAAACGTGTTATGCCTACTACTCGGTTGGGTCGAGTTAGTAAGTCTTTTGTTGGGCGATGTATATGCTTTTACAATATGATCCCAGAAAATGTACAAAACAAATGTGTTACGAAATTTAAAGGAATTGTTAAAAAACGTTTGTGTGGGAAAGGTTATTATAGCATAAACGATTTTCTTAATGACACCACGGACTGGGATTAAAGCGAACACCCTCAGGCTTTATTAATGTTTATTGTACGATATTACATTGTAATCCATATTTTATATAAAAAAAAAGACTGCTGAGTTTCTTGCGCCCATTCTTCTCAGGTCTGAGGCAGTCTCTTCTGAATGGGTGGTAGATTTTGACGTTCAATAAGTGATTATAAATCCTATTTTGAATATAAATATTTGAATTTGAAATTTGAATTTGAATTTTATGTGGAAGACTGGTGCCGTAAATGCAAGAGTTGTGCAGCTGTCAAAGGACCTCACACCCGGAGCAGAGGAGCTATGAAGTTGTATAATGTTGGGGCTCCGTGGGAGAGAGTAGCTCTTGATATAGCCGGACCGTTTCCAGTCACCAAAGCTGGAAGCCGTTACATAATGGTGGTGATGGATTATTTCACGAAGTGGCCGGAAGCATTTGCTCTACCGAATCAAGAAGCGGTTACCGTTGCGACGCAGCTGTTGAATGAAATTTTCTGCAGATTCGGTGTGCGTTTGGAGTTGCACAGTGACCAAGGGCGGAATTTCGAGTCACAAGTATTTCAAGAAGTTTGCAAGATCTTGGGAATCCATAAGACCAGAACTACGCCATATCATCCACAGTCGGACGGGGTGGTGCTGAGGTTTAACCAAACATTGGAGCGACATCTGACAAAAGTAGTGGACAGTCATCAGGATAACTGGGATGAGTACATTCCACTGTTTCTTATGGCGTATAGAAGCGCAATACACGAGACGACAACGGTGACTCCTGCGTACGCCAATTTTGGAAGGGAATTGAAATTGCCAGCTGATTTACTCTCATGCTGTCCACCGGATACTCCGAAAAGTATAACAGAATATGTGGATTAGTAACGGAAAAAGTTGGTTGACATCTACGAGGAAATTAGAACAACTGGGCTTAAGGCAAGTGAACGGATGAAGACCCGCTACGATCGAAAAGCTAATATACCTAGTTTTGAAGAGGGAGCCCTGATTTGGTTACACAATCCTGTAAGGCAAAAGGGGAAGTCTCCGAAGCTCCAACCAATTTGGGTGGGACCATACAAAGTAATCACAAGGATAAATAATGTGACTCTCAGGATCCAGCGTACCCCTCGAAGTCCCCCGAAAATCGTACATGCCGATCGGGTGGCTAAGTACTACGGAAGCAACGATGATCGGGACGTTGTTGCGTAGCAACCCTTCGAAGTATATGACGAGAGTTGTCAAACTTCAAGACATTGTTAATTTCAAAAGCTCCGTCAGCAATACTCGTATCTCAGCGGAAAAGTGTTTACTTTAGACGCTGTAGACCCGGGTTCGATACACCTACCAGTGTATGGATTTCGTCGCCGAACTTCCGCGACGGAACGCCAATACATGTTATTGCATATAAAATACAAATATCGGGCACACTATGCGGAAGATCGGTCGTTCCGTCGCGGACGATAGCGGACTGCTCACTCGTTCGCGTCTGCTCGGTCGTCCGCGCACCGATCTTCCGTCAGCGTAAGATCGGCAACGTTGCATTACAGGTATTTGTATGCGACACGCCACATTCAGCGGATAACTCGCAGTGACGACGCACGCACAGGATGTTTGACACTGAACGATTTATTATAGAAGTGCAAAATAGAGTTTGCCTTTGGGACTCTAGAGAAAAGCCGGATAGAAATGCAAAGAAACGAGCATGGGAAGGGATTGCGAAAATATTTTACGGCAATTGGGATAGTGAAATAGAAATAAAACAGCAAGAACTTGGTGAGTTTATCACTTTATTAATTTTCGAATACCTGGGTATATCTAAGTATAAGTACTCGTATGCATGTAGGTACTAATTGAAACTATCATTCATATAAACCTACTGAACAATGATTATATCAGTAACCTTACCTACTTAAATGAAGTTGTGTTGCCACTCTAGTTTACCTTCTTCGATAAAACACCTGCCATGTGTGTTGCCACTTTTTAAATAAATCTCTCGCGTTTATGGCATTACAGGGTCTAGATGTATTACAGTTGGGTAATGTAGGTACATCACAAGTTAACAATTCGTCATTGTAGTTCAAACCGTCTCGTCTCCGTACAAAGTTGTGAAGAACACATGTTGTTTTTACTATCTTTGTAGCAAAATCCGGGTCAACAAGTATTGCCGTGTGAAGAACTCTCCACTTGTTGCTCAATATGCCGAAAGCACATTCCACATAACGCCTTGCACGAGATAGGCGGTAGTTAAACGTACGTTTTTCTATGTCTAATGTTTTATTGGGGTAGGGTCGCATAGCATGTTTATGTAAAGCGAAAGCCTCGTCAGCTACCAGTATAATGATAGTGCTGGGCTGGTAGTACCGGGGAGTATTTTATCCTCGGGTAGGTCTAACATGTCATGGTAAAGTTTCTGTCCGAAATTTGAACTTCTAAATACATTACTATCAGCTTCTTTCCAAAAGATCCAACATCGATAAAAATGAAGCAATAATTAGAATCTGCGGCTGCCATAAGAACAATTGAAAAAAACTTTTTATAGTTAAAATAGGTAGATCCGCTGTTGTCAGGATTAATTATTCTTATATGTTTACCATCCGTTTATATATATATCAGTTTGGAAAATTTGCGTATTTACGGAATTCTTCTGCCACTTTTAACCACGATTCCTTATTTGGCTCAGACATTTCAAGTGGTTGCAGTACTTTCCAAATTACTCCACAAGTTTCTTTTATTATTTCTGCAATAGTCGATCGTTCCATCAAAAAATCGTGCGATAAACTTTTAAAATTCATTCCGGTAGACAAATACCTGAAACAAAAAAACGTTCAGCATCATCACGTTTTCTCCGCAGTGGCTCCCCCAATCTAAAATAATTAATAAACATTTATATACAAAATTATGAAAAATTTGCTTCGGTCAATTCCTCAAGACTACATTTAACTATGTTTCGCATCGATTCACATAATTTACTAGTGATGCCAACTTTCACCTTCGGTGTATAAACAGAAAAGTGGCTAATACACTATGTGAAAACATAGTTAAATATAGTATTGAGGGGGTCAACGAAGCGGATTTTCCATATTATGTGGTATTGATATAGTAATTGTACTTATAATTAATTATTTAATATTAGGGGCGCCACTATCGGAGCTATATCACCCTAAGCTAAGTTATTTCGATATTTTGTTGATACTTGTATTATTTAATTTTACAGTGGATGAACTTCAAAAGAAATGGAAGCACTTAAGAGATTATTACGTAAAAGAAAAAAAACAAGATAATACAAGAAGTGGAAGTGCAGCACCTAAGAAACGTTAAAACTCGTACTTTGAATTGCTGCGATTCTTGGATGTGGTGAAAGACTCTCGGGCGTCATCGGGGAACATAAGTGCTCTGGCAGGTGATAATGACCAAAATGAAAATTCTTGTGATGAAATATCAACTAATACAAACACTCAACCAAGAAATGCAAACGCACAAGAAACTGTAACTGAGAATTTTGTTCCACCTCAAACTGAAGTTTCAGGGACCTCTCAAATGAAAAAAAAAACCTAAAATGACAGCCTTTCAACAGAGTTTAATTACAGCAATGAATAAAAAGCAACAATCACCTAAAGCAGCCGAAGAAGATGCCGATACGAAATTTTTACTTTATTTACTTCCTCAAATTAAGAGCCAAAATGAAAGACAAAATTATGAGTTCAGAATCGAAGTGATGAATTTGATTTATAAAGTCAAATATCGTTACTCATTTAACATGTCACATAATGAAACGTATTCTTACAACCATCCTGGCTATAGTACACACGAACAATCACCTACAACATATAATACACCTACAAGATATGCGTCAACGCCGGTGTACCAAGGATATACTTCGAATACAAACAGTGCAAGCTCCTATTCGACCATACAGTCACCTCTTCCACCAGACCAAATCCAAGTACGTCAAATTGAATCAGCTGAAACTGAAACAGCACACTCAATGGAGGAATTAGATGAACTATTTCAGAAAAGGTTCACTCAATTAAGATAATACAGGACATGTTGCGGCAATTTAATTCAATAAAAAATTTAAAGTTGAAATTATATTCAATAAAAAGTTAAGTAGTTAATCAATAATTTGTTTCATTTCATATACTTACGCCCGATTTCTGAATTGAGTATTCAAGCTGAGAACGACTTAAGTATCGTTTTGTCTCATTCAGTTGTTAAGATTTCAATGCGACAGAACGATACTTAAGTTGTTCTCAGCTGGAATACTCAATTCAGAAATCGGGCGTTATTTACTTAAAATGTATCTTACCTTAATGTAACGGTCAGCCCGAAGAAATCGGGAGGTACAGCTGTTCTAAGTTTTGTATTTTCCTTGGTAATGTAGTCCTTGGTTAAATTCAGCAATACATCAAATGATTGTATGGACATACGATAATATTCGAATGCTTTATCTGGATTAAGTCTTAGTTGCATATACAGGGTATGAAATTGCCCAATTTCTAGTCGAAGAGTATTTAGGGGATGAACTCAATATTTACGGTTTCTTCTTCTTTCTTCTTCTAATGCATCATAAATAGCTATCACTTCTATCTGATCCATCACGAATTACGACCACACCGTATAAGCGCAGGCAGCCGACTGATGATCTGCCACTGAAATACAGTGTGGCTGGTATCGCATAGAACGGATTGACCGCCGCGAAAGTTCGGCGACGGAATTTCCGTCTAGTGTGGCCAAGGCCTAAGGCATAATAAATTTTGACAATTTTACTGGTCGTTATATTATGAGGCCGTCTCTGATTAGACTGTTTCTTGTATTTATTGTATAGTCATTACTTTTTAGTTATTTATTAGTGTAACGTAACGCGTAACGTATAACGCGTAACTCATATTATTATGATACAGTTAGTAAGTGTTAAGCAAGGTATGTGTCGTATATACTTTTGGCTAAGTTGAACTTTTTTTTTTTAAATATGCCTCAATCTTTTGTCTACAAGAAAGGCCATTGTCACAGTAGACCTACTACTGTGCGATTGTACAGTTTAAAACTAACGTAGGTATAAATTTTTAGTCCATAACTGGTTTTTGACTTTGCTTGTACGATGTGGATATTGCATCTATATTGTAATTGTTTCTTGCGAATTCTTAACTAAAAAGTGTTAAATAAAACAACGTTATTTTGTTATTGTTCGTTATATTTGATTTCATTTATACACTATTCATTTTACTACTCAAAGATAGTTTCATAGCATTTCAACTTTTGATATCAACTGTACCTCCACAGTGTACAGATTCTACGGAATATTCCTAATGATTTTCACTGTTATGATATGAGTGATTGTAATAAATATAATATGAATATATCCGCTGCAGCACAGGCTATGTCTCTGTAAATTATTCATGACATGCTTATTTCAGACTGTGTTATATTCTTTACAAAGAGACAAAAAGGTCTAATAAAATTTAAATGATTATGCCTCATAAATAATTGTACTGTCTTTTTTTTTAAATAAAAATTTTGTTATTCATATCGTACCGTGTTCATCTAATAAGCAACTTATTTTTTGTATATTAATTGTTAATATAAAAAATGATTTTTTGGAAGATGAGGACAACTGGTCTGGAGAGATGTTGTATGATGACCGCTGCCACCTTCTTCTATAACACTAGAGAAATCGCAGCAGCGCCGCTAGCCAGTCTTTTTTCCTTTTCCTAGTTCATTTTTGTAGGCACGCATGTCGTACAGTACTAGAAATGCAGCAGAGGGAAGATCATTACATAGTTTGGTTGTACGAGGCAGAAATATCCTGGACACTGCACGAAAGGAACGCCACACATCCAGATGGCAAAGATAATTTTATCGAAGCTGTGTCGTATGTACGAAGGTTGAAATTTTTGTGAAATAGAAAATATTAAGAAGACACATACTTAATCTAATTGTAATGTTACTTGTTGATGTACAAATAAATAATGATCATATATTTTCCGCATCTCGTAAACAAGCTCTAAGGATTTGAAAGAGACTGCAAGGGCATTTTAGGGGGCGAAAATGTGATTTAGGCCATCATTATCAGACTGAAGACGTCCACTGCTGGACAAAGGCCTCCTCGATAATAATCGTAGGTATACGAAATAGTCTTATCCTTTGGAACCAACCTCACGCTTGCGATGGCGACTAAACAAAAGGATGTAGAAGTATGTTTGTTGCATCACTTTACACACGTAATTGAAATGATTTGTAAAACGATGAAAATGTCAATCTTGATTTAAAAGAGATGCAATGAGATTCTTGCTACTTCTTCTTATTCGCTCAACCCTTTACGAAATAGCAGTAGATTCAATAAGATTTTTTTCTTACCTTCATAAGTGTCATATCCGTGACCAACATGAATAAAGTGATTTTGATTTGATTTGGTTAGTTGTGCGTGGGACGAGTTACGACATGGGGGAGGCGCAGTCCGTCAGTTAAATCAAATCTGTATTATTCCGACAGGTTATACCTAAAGCACAGGATATGATGACCAGAAATAACTTTTGTAAAATCTGCCAGTGAAATAGCTTTATAATAATATAAATAATAATATATATAAATATAAATATAAATACTAATCTCATTTTAACAAAGTATTTGAAAACATTTTAATGAATCTGAAGATTGAAAAGTGCTTTTCAACTTTCAATAATCGAGTCATATTTTCCTTTTAAAAAGTTATCCAACATCTAATGAAAGTTAGTAGAATGATCTTTTCAACAATATTGTAAAAAATTAGGTGAATTTTGCCTTTTGAAAAATATTCACTAAAAATAGAATCTCAAGATAAAACAGATTATTTTTTTTTTTAAATCTTATAATTGAATTGAAGTTTTGTATATTTCCAATTTTAATAGGTACATGATGTAATATAGTGTGTCAAAGTTTTAGTAGTATCATCATCACCACCATCTGGATCTATGGCGTTCTTCTACGTACAATCAAGCTGTGAATGAAGCTAAGAATGAGCTTCCTTGTGCGGTGTTTCCAGGACGATACGACATGGGTACCTTCAAAAAAACTGCGTACACCTTTCTTAAATGCCAGCAACGCTCCTGTGGTTCCTCTGGTGTTGCAAGAGAATGTGGGCTGTGGTGATCACTTACCGTCAGGTGACCCGAACGTTCGTTTGTTAAAAAATAGTGTATTGTTAGGAGTTAATTTCAAAATCACACTGGTATAGCGAATAAGTGTTAAATGAATATTTCGTGCCGTTTTAATTTTCATTTGAAAAAGTATGTCAAGTCTTGTTTGCCCAATAATTTCACTAGCTATGGTGCCCTTTAGACCGAAACACTGTAATGCTTACACATTACTGCTTCACGACAGAAATCCGGTGCAAAGGAGCATCTTACTGGTAAAACGAAACGATGATTTATAATGTAGTATTAAACTATGTATAAGACTATACGAACTATCTAATGATTGGCATTCAATTCGATAAGATATAATGGATCTAAGGTCATTATGGCTTTTTTATTGATATATTTTTCAAATGTACATTTTTATCGTTGAGTGTAAGTGGTGTAAGCCTGTTTTAGACAATTATACCTTAATTGATAATATTAATATGATAACACATAACATTATGTACGAGTATGTATGTTTATTTATTATCGGTGTGAATACCGATTAGTTTTGGAGGTCCCTCATCAGGGTGTGTGGAGTGGTTTCGCGATGACGTCTCGTCTCTTACTGTGGACTTGTGCTCGTAGTGCGCGGCTGGACAGGGTGAGGGGTGCGGGGGGCGCCGTTGGTGATGTATGTGATGTGTGACGGTATCACTGACACTGTGTCACTATTGGTGTCCTCGGGTGCAAAAAATGTACTCACAATGTCCACTACGTGGTCATCGGCACTATGGGTCTTATTGAGAGATGCGTTTAATAACACGGGTTTCCAAATAGCTGGCAGAGCCCAACCCTTATCTCTATTAAAATAAGGTCGACGGTCGATTTCTATGGCTTCCAGCAGCTTGCGAGACACAAAATGTTTATGTATATTTATGTGTAAAAAAAATACAATAAAATTTAAGTTTAATTTGTGAATTTCATCAGTCTTTTGAAGGCGTCCATATTAATATATATCCACATTAATTATATTATATATTAAATTATATCGTAGCATGATGTAAATTAAACTATTCTGTAGTAAATGCCACGTGTCTTTTCAAAGAATCGAATTACCTGTTGCTATTAGAAACAGCTACCGTTTGTCAGCTACTGGCGATACATTAGTCACTTTTTTTAATGCGTTTGTTGCTGAAAATAGAGGTTAGCAGTTCGCCACTAGTTGTTTCATCGTGCTTATAACAGCTGTCACAACGGGATTCTGTGGAATCACTTTGCCCGTAGCATTCTAGTAAAATTCGTGCTGTTTTCGTGAAAGGAGATATTGATATTCAAAACCAGAACCCAAAAAAAATACTCCTGAGTAAGTTAAATAGACCTTAGTAGGAATACAGGACTATTAGTAAATTTAGTGAAGCCAAAAAATATCTTTCCATTGAATTTAAAAAGATATTTCCAATAACAAAACTCTTGGTAGTTATTTAACCACAAACCCTTTGAAAATGATAAGCAAGAAGCAATAAAATATTTTATGTTCAAGCGGCTGAGCGGTGGCTTTTATTACTCGCTGAGAATTTACGCATGCGAAAAATATTACTCACAACCAATCTCATTCCTACTATAATGACTATTGATATTAGAACGAGATACGAGAATTTCTTTTATACGTATCCGAGTTATATTTTTGATGACCCCTATAGCCCAGTGCTTAGTGACCCTGCCTATTGAGCTGCAGGTCCCGGGTTCAAATCCGGTAGGTGCATTCATTTATATGAATATGATTGTTCGTTTACGAGTCATGGATGTTTAAGTAAGTATATTGTATTAAATATATCGCTGTCTTGCACCCATAGTACAGTCGTGTGCCTAGTTTGGGGCAAGATAATTTGTGTAAGAGTGTGTCAATATCATTATTATAATAAATAATAAAAAAATTACATACAAAAAGTTATTAAATTGAAATTTTTCCACATCTAAAACATAATATCTGTTATAAAAACATGTTGTTACGTGTTGCTACAGCAACGCTTGTAGATTTGGTACATAATATGTTAGATTACAAAACTGGAAGATTTTGAAGGGTATACTTACAAGGTTTACACCACTTTTGCAAAGTCAAATGTCACTAAAACCTAATATTCCAGAAAACCTATATATTTTCTGACAAACACCGTACTGAACCTTGTTAGTACAGAGTTTTCCAGGCACTAGATCGATCTTAAGCCTTAATTTTCTTTATTATGCAGGAGTGGCGATGCGGTTACGCATGTGGACAATTAGAGTTTTTTTGATAGCCAGAGATATGGCGCATATCGTTGATGCGCATAAGGTGGAGGGGAAGTTTAAGAATAAATGTTTTAGGATTTTCAGCACAAGTATTAGGGATTCATTCTTCTGAAGCCGTAACATGACGTATAACACGACAGTTTAAATTCTTTAAATATATTTAAAAATTATAAATACATACAATTTTGGAGAAACTGTTATTTCAACGCAATAGCATTTATACACGAATAATATTTAGTTAATAATCCAGCAATATAATGTTGTAGTGGTAAACATAAAAGTAATTTTATCCCAAAAATTCTGTGCTGCATCACAAGTGCACTCGTCACTTTGAGATAAAATAATATTGTAACGACAGTGGGTCAGGGATTGGAAAGTAATACACAGCTTAAAGGAACGAGCC
>CATIXN010000314.1:0-22640 GCA_949711725.1 Leptidea reali | reverse complement strand
TTTTTTTTGTAAATATTATTTGTGTATGAATATCCTTAGTAAGCATTTATCTATTTTTTTTTTTTTTATGGAATAGGAGGACAAACGAGCGTACGGGTCACCTGGTGTTAAGTGATCACCGCCGCCCACATTCTCTTGCAACACCAGAGGAATCACAAGAGCGTTGCCGGCCTTTAAGGAAGGTGTACGCGCTTTTTTTGACGGTACCCATGTCGTATCGTCCCCGAAACACCGCACAAGGAAGCTCATTCCACAGCTTTGTAGTACGAGGGAGAAAGCTTCTTGAAAACCGCACTGTGGAGGACCGCCACACATCCAGATGGTGGGGATGATATCCTAACTTGTGGCGTGTCGTGCGATGGTGAAATTCGGCGGCAGGAATCAGGTTAAACAGCTCTTCGGAACACTCCCCGTGATAAATGCGGTAGAAGACACATAATGAAGCGACGTCTCTACGCAACGCCAAGTGATCCAGCCGTTGACAGAGCACTGAGTCCCCGACAATTCGAGCTGCTCTACGTTGCACGCGGTCAAATGGATCGAGCAGATACTGGGGTGCACCAGACCAGAGATGACAGCAATACTCCATGTGTGGCCGGACCTGCGCTTTGTAGAGCGCTAGAATGTGGGCCGGCTCGAAGTATTGCCGTGCTCTATTGATGACGCCCAGCTTCTTCGAAGCCAATTTGGCTTTGCCCTCCAGATGGCCACGGAATTGGCAATCGCTCGAGATTTCGAGACCCAGTATTCCGATACTAGGCGCGGCTTTAAGAGAACTGTTCTCGAAGAGCGGTGATACGACAAATGGGGTTTTTTTAGTGGTAAACGCGCAAACTTGAGTCTTCTGGGGGTTAAATTGGACAAGGTTCAATTTACCCCATTCCGCGACCTTCTCGAGAGAGGACTCGATAGAAGACACAAGTTTCTCCCGGCACTGGTCGACGATTTCCCGAGAGAGACCTGCATGGCCCGTGTATACGGCATCACCAGTGCTGTCATCTGCATAGCAATGCATGTTGGAGGTGTCCAACATATCATTGATATGCAGAAGAAACAGCGTAGGAGATAGCATACAGCCTTGGGGCACTCCAGCATTCACGGGCTTCGGGTTCGAGCAATATCCGTCGACAACGACCTGTATGCTACGCCCAGTGAGGAAGCTGGAGGTCCACTTGCACAAGCTCTCGGGAAGCCCAAATGATGGAAGTTTTGAGAGGAGCGCCTTGTGCCATACACGATCAAAGGCCTTCGCTATATCCAGGCTAACTGCCAGGCCTTCCCCCTTGCTTTCAATAGCCGCCGCCCATCTATGTGTTAGGTATACCAGAAGATCACCTGCCGACCGTCCATGGCGAAAGCCGTACTGTCGGTCGTTGATCAACTGGTGACCCTCTAGGTATACTAAAAGCTGGTGGCTAATTATGCTCTCCATGATTTTGGAGAGCAGGGAGGTGATAGCAATAGGCCTGTAGTTCGCCGGATCCGAACTGTCACCTTTTTTTTGGATCGGATGGACAAGGGCTGACTTCCATGAGTCAGGGACTACGCCTTTGGAATAAGAGTGCCGGAATAAACGCGTTAGCACCGGCGTCAACTCAGGGGCACACGTTCTAAGCACGATTGGAGAAATGCCATCCGGCCCGCTCGACTTCCTGACGTCCAACGAAAACAGAGCTCGCCTAACAGTTTTCTGTCTGAACTGTACTTCAGGCATAGAGCTCTGACACCGCGGGATGGTCGGCGGTGTTTTTCCGTTGTCGTCAAGAGTCGAGTTGGAGGCGAAAAGAGCGTACAGGAGCTCGGCTTTCTCTTTTGCCGTATGGGCCAGGGTGTCATTCCTCATGTGCAACGGCGGCAAGGACGGCTGGTTGAAGTTACCAAGAGCAGCTTTCGACAACGACCAGAACTTGCGTGTTCCGGTCGGGTAACTGGAAAGCTGCTCGCCGATTTTGACGACGTGCTTAGACTTGCACGGGCGATTTGCCGCTTAAAAAATCTGGAGGCACGGTTATATTTCCTCTTAAGAACTTTGCAGTTCGGATCCTTTGTGCCCAGCGCCGCAACCCAAGTTCGATACGCCTGTTTTTTGCAGTCAGATGCTGCTTTAACTGACGCATCTAACCAGGGCTGTGATCTGCCACCGATCGGTACTACAGAGCTTGGTATAAAAATATCCATGCCCTGCAGTATCACATCGCCTACTGTAATGGCGCAGGCACTAGGATCATCCGAAGGGAAACAAACCTTGCCCCAAGGGTAGGATGCAAAAAAGGAACGCATCCTATCCCAATCTGCTGACTTGTAGTGCCAAACGCGGCGGGTCGCTGGTGGTCTGCGACGTTGGCGTCGGATAGACACTACACTCCTGACCAGGCAATGGTCAGACGTTCCGAGAGGGGCGTCGACAAAGACGTGGTAACCATCGGGATGTGTAGTCAGCAGAAGATCTAATAAGGACGGCATGTGGCTATCCACATCCTGGAGCCGCGTTGGCGACTCAACCAATTGGGACAGACCATACGCCAATGCAAAATTATGCACAGATCGCCCTGCGTAGTCTGTGGTACGTGATCCAAGCCATTCGGCATTGTGCCCGTTGAAATCACCCAAGACCACGATTTCAGCGGAGGGGATCTGTGCAAGCACGACGTCAATTGCTGCTTGAACGCAGCCCATGAGATGATCGGTTTCTGCGTTACCACTATGGGACCTGTAGACACACGCATAGATACGGACGCGGTCGTCTAAATCTACGCGGAGCCAGAGAGTAGACAGGTCCCTACCCTCAAAATTGCCGAGACGGCGACAGCAGATATCCTCCCTAACGTACACACATACCCCGGCTTGAGGCAAAAAGTTGTGCTCAATTTTGTACCCGGGGTACGTTAAATATGACGTATCGCTAGGTCGAGATATCTGCGTCTCCGTAAGGAAACACAAGGCCGGCTGCGCCGTCTCAAGGTGGTGGTGGACGGCGATTAAATTGGAGTGAATTCCCCTGATATTGCAAAAGTCCACGTTGAGCGTGGAGCGGGGTGCCGTGGTGTTACTGCCTCGTTTGTCCTCGGTCATGCGCGGTTCTGTGCCCACCCCAGAATACGAAGGGCGGCCCGAGCGAGAGTGCTCGGGGAGGGATTCTCCGGCTCTGGTAGAGCTGGTACCCTCCTGGGGTAATATCTTTTTACGGACCGCTCTCATAATTTGTGTGTGGGGGGGGGGGGGGAAGGGATGGCCTCCGGTCCTCGACACTAACCTATGCGAAACATAGCGGCACTAGGCCGCTACTTTACGCCGGTATTCTGTGCGAGTGTGGTAATTAACCCGGACGAGTCTGGCCCGATTGTGCTGACGTCATAAGACGGCAGCGTGACTCTCCCACTTCTAAAAAGCCCTTAGTCGCCTCTTACGACACCCATGGGCCTGGGACTCCCCTATTCTTTTTACGCCCCGGAGAAAGTACAGGGCAAATCTCATTAAAATACAAGTATTATATTTATAAGATTGAGTTATATTCATGACTTGAGTTTGTTCATAAATTTTCTTAGTGGGCGTAAGGTATATACTGGATGTTCTCTGATAATTATTTTTTAAGTTAATTATAATTAAGTTTTACTTCAATCGCGGATAAAGATTACACGCACACGCGTTTTTTTATTAATATTTATTTTTTGATTACCCATGCAATTACCGTGGTAGCTTATTAATGCCCTTTTTGAAAAAGTTTGTTGGACGGGAGGCAAGAAATTTTTCAAAGACATTTTGAATTGGTTCTCAGTTATTTAATTTTTATTTATTTCGGTTATTTAAGTATAAGTCTGTAGAGATCAGCGGGCCTACCATGAACTCTTATTGCAATTCAATTGACAACCTAAAATGAACCGCTTTGCTATTTCGTACCACGACGTGATTAGAGCTATCTAATTTAGGTTGACGTCAAATAAACTGATTAAATCACAATTGAATAACAAACTGATTGAGTTTGTTCATTCATTCGTACCATGAGATAATATTTCAACCTAAACTGGATAGCTTATGTGTCAAAGGGAACGATTCGTGATTCGACGTGATTCGAAAAAAGTTGCTACTTCCTTAGAGAAAAGTGAATCGTGTTGTTAATAACTTTTAAAAAATAGTGAAAACATACAGAAAAGGAAAATTTTATTGATGAAAGATGAGATGAGAATATTTTACTGAACTTTTTTGTAAAACAAAATACTAAGGGCCCGGGCTATAGCCTGTTCGCAAGAACGAATTAAAAAAAAATGTACTCTGTGCTCCTGTCAAATCAAACAACAATGTTTTCGTAAAAATAACGAGCTATGAACGCACCTCGCGTTCATATCTCGTTATTTTTACGAAAACATCTAAGCAAACATTTAACTTATAATTCAAAGAACTGTATTTATTTATATTACTATTATTTAATAAGTACAAAAAAGGGCTTAATGGTTTATAACTTGACGCTATAAAGTGCAATTTTAAAATGTATTTTTAGCATTTTCTATGCAAAAAGACGCTAAAATCATATCATTTTAGGTTTCGAAACTCAACGCATATGGTTCCAGTAAGAGAGACAAACTTATGCAACGACTGTAGAGCGTCATGTCTTTCTCACGCCGCGGACCACAGACAAATTTATTTCGGTCATTCTTCACAAGCGATCCAAACACCATACAGTAAAAGGCATTTCATGGTACGAATTTTTGTACGAATTGTTCAGTTTAGGTACCTAAACTGAACTGCATCGGAATCGCATCGCTTATTAAAAGTTGATGGTAGGCCCTCAGGTCTGGTGAGTACATTGGATGATGGAGAACTTCCAACCCCAGCTCTTGTTACCTGGAGACCGTGCAGGATGAGGTCGCGCGTTGTCGTGTAGGAGCAGCGGAGCCAAACGATTGACCAAAGCTGGTTGGAGATGTGCAAGCTTCTCCATCATTGTGTTAAGTTCTTGAGATAACGCATCTGCAGTGATGCTCATACCGTTTGGTAAGAAGATATGATGAATAACACTTGCGGTAGCTTTCACCAAACAGTGACCACCACTTATTTAGGGGTCAGTTTTCGTTTGGAGCATTATTTAGATTCTGAACCAGGATCTAACCAACAGCTGAGCACTAGCTATTGTGGAACAGAATCAATTTTTCATTGGAAGCATTCAATATGCCTTCGTTTGTGTGGCAGTAGTGCAAGGCTCAACTCGACACAAGCTTCGCGCTGGCGGTCATTCAATTCGTGGAGCACCCATTTATCAAGCTTTTTTACCTTGCAAATTTGACGCAAATGGACCAAAATTGTTTCGATGCTAATATCGAGCGCTGCTGCTAATTCAGCTGTAGATTGAGAATCATCAGCTTCCACAATCACTTTTAATTCGTCATTGTCATCTAAGGTTTTCGGTCGAACACGGGGTTCAATTCGCAGGTCAAAATTTCCAGAACGGAAGCGGGCAAATCAATAACGGGTGGCGCGATCGTTACTAGTGTTCACGCTGTATACTTCGGTGATGTTACTGTCACGACGGTACTCATACTCTATAATCAATCAATTTATTAAAGTATCCATGATAACAAAAACGGTACAAATGCGATGAAAATAGAACACTTACCAATAAAAAAATTCAATATTTTCGTCTCATTTAATAATAATAATAATGTTAAAATTCGTCTCATTTATGGAAAACAAATAAATGATAAGCAAAACAAATTATAATCCCACAGGCTAAATGTAAACTAATCTGGGAGTATTTCATTTTCAAATTATTGTATTCCAAGAAACGGTTTACACCATCACTTGATTGGAAAAGCGCCTGCTAAATTTAAAAGTACATTGAGCTAATAGGAAAATAAGAAGAACCCAACTTTTATAAATACAAATAAAATCCTTATCGACAGATTTATAGCAAACCCTATAATATCATCTTGAAAATAGACTGGTTCATGTCGTGTACGTAATACTTGACATGGGTCCATTCCAACTTGCAACTTGCTACGCATCTTCGTGCCTGTCTTTACAGATGACCAGCAAAGATAATAAAAATAAACCCATGTTTATACAAAATGTTAAACTTGAGAAAAAAAATTTTGCTTTATTCGCATAAGAATGATTTATTTCTTCTACGCTTTATATTACCTAATATAACTCTAGTTGTCTATTATCTGTTTATATAAACATCATCGTTTGCTATGTGGTTACTATTATATTTTACTTTTTCTGTTAAAGCATTTCAGAATCAAAAGGATCTTTGTTACGCTCTTGCTCACAATTCTTAGCAACATCAACTTTTGACCTAAATTCAAAAGTTCATTAAAATTCCCTATAAGCTTTTCAGTCAGTTTTTTACTTTTTGACGCAGCTTCATATATCATAATCATAATCATCATAGCTTTCTACTTGTAAATATTTAATATTCTGGTTTTAAATTACAAAAATAATTATTATTTTCTTAAATATCGTCAGAACAAAGCTTTAATTAATTAAAAAAAAAAATGGAGAATTAAACCTGTTTCGTTTAAAGCAATAACAGAGCGACAAATAATATAACCGAATTAAGAGCCTGTTGTGATTCGTAATATATGGCTTCATTTGCGTAAAAGCTTTCAATAAATGGTGCTGTTGGAAGCGCAATACAACGGTTTTTATTGTAAATCTATAACCATTGTGTATAATTAATTTGATTGTAACAAAGTATTAATATTCTATAGATTTGCAGAGTTGTGTTCAAAATAAAAGTGCAATGATATATAACAATACATTTAACTGGGTGAGATATTTATATAGAAATACAAGCCGTTCCCGCCCGCTTCACTGGGCGAATAGTAAAAGGAAATAAATAAAAAAATAAAAAATAAGTAGCCATAAAGCATCTTGGATAAATTTCAGCAGCATCGAATTGTGGTAGTTTTAATGTGATCAGTGGTTTAGGCATGAAAGAGCCTCAAACAAAAACCATTTTTATTGAATATATAGACTAGCCGTTCCGGCCCACTTCGCTGGGCGAATTTTAAAAGGAAATAAATTAATGAAGGAACATTGTAATTCAAAAAGTTTGTAGCCATACACCATGTATGATAAATTTTGCATCGAATGGTAGTAGTTTCATGTTGATACGATCAGCAGTTTAGGTGTGAAAGAGCCTCAAACAAAGACCATTTTCATTAGATATATAGAATAGAAATAGATAATACAAATATAGGATTAGGTCCATAAAAGGTTCTATAGCAGTTCGTTTCCGCAGGACGGAGATATCTTATTGAAATAAAACACTTTTAAAGGATTAAAACGCGTGTAATTGTAACTGTATTTTACATTAGATTTTTGCGTGAAAGTCACATTTTTATAATCATTTTAATTAACCCGATGTTTCTAGATCTCGTTTTCAGGAGGACTGCAGATGAAATGACTCCTCATCCCATCTACAGTCCTCAACTCATTTAAAAAAAGTTTCAACGCGTTTTAATCCTTTAAAAAGTGTTTTATTTAACTTATTCTTATAATTTTAATTGGATACTAGTCACTTATCCCAATTCAGCCTGAGTTTTACTGTAAAAGAACTTCAGTGGGGTCCACATATTACCCATCTAGCAGATAGACTCAGCTCTGCGGCATATGCAGTTAGAAAGATTAGAGAGTACACGAATGTTGCGACCGCTAGATTAGTGTACTTTAGTTATTTTCACAGCATCATGACGTACGGTATATTACTATGGGGTCATGCTGCTGACATTGATATAGTGTTTGCACTGCAAAAGAGAGCTGTTCGTGCTATATATCAGCTTGGTTATAGACAGTCTCTCAAAGAAAAATTTAAAGAAATAAATATTATGACTGTTTATTGTCAGTACATTTATGAAAATTTAATATATGTTCACAAAAATCGTCACCTTTTTGCTCTTAATAGTGATTTTCATTATTATAACACTAGAAATAAGGGATTGCTTGTAACTAATTCTAGTAGGCTTCATAAGATACATAATAGCTTTAAGGGTAAATGTATACACTTCTACAATAAAGTCCCAGCCACTGTTCAGGCATTATCTATAAATAAATTTAAATGTTTTATAAAGAAATGGCTCTGTCGTAAATCCTATTACTCCACTGCTGAATATCTAAATGATCGGACAGCCTGGGACTAGATTGTGATTATTTTATAGCGACTGTACAATATTGTATATTTTTATTGAAAAGAGCGCAGAAAAAGAATGCTGGGAGAGTTTCTTGCGCCGCTTCTTCTCTCTCAGAGCGCCATTTGTTTCCGAAGCGGTAGTAGTATCTAGCAGTATAAGAAATGACATCAAAAAGAATTCTAAAGGAATCAATTTTGAGAAAATAAATGCCTATGCATGCCTTTTTATGCCTTTTTTATATAAATTTAAAGATTTTTCCACCTACGTATTGAGTCTTTAACTCTCCGACGACTCGCGACTTGACCACACACACTTGCCTTATTTATTCATTCATTCTTTCTTCACTCATTCACTCCACGTGTCCAAACCATTTCAGCATTCCTTTTTGGTCCTTGTCACAACATCATATTTCAAACCACAGTCATAAACAGCATTAGAATGTCCGTGGTCGTACTTCATTAGCATCTGGCAGCACCATTCCAAGCGTGCCCGCTTCTGCTTCGCTGTCATTTCATGGGGATTCCAACGACCACAAAGTTTTACGAACTTTAAATTTTTCGTGTAATATTTTCTGAATTTGGCTCAAACGAATCCTCAACAGTCCTCGAATTGTTTCATAGGTAATTCGCGGGTTTTCAGAAGGCACATTATTATCGTTGACGGCAGTTGAAGGCCGCGCTTCACGAAATTCGTCATGTAAATAAACCCGACCTCTCTCAAATTCAGCAAACCATCACCTCACGGTGTTGAGCAAGGTTTTTCTCTCCCAAAAGCATTATGAAGGCGAGCGGCACAGTCTTGCGGAGAGAGAAATTTTAAAATCATTAAAAAATCGCTCTAAAATCTTTTTGACCTAATTCCATTTTCGTTGCATACGTAGAACTTTGATGTGAGATAAAAAAGAAATATCAAATGATTTCCGGCCAATTGCATTTTTTATTACTAAGAAGGTTGCAACGTTTCAAAAAATATAATATTCGAAATTAAAATAGTTCCAATTAGCTAGAAGTGCAAAACTGTGTGTGCCCCATGTCATAGATATCTAAAAAACTGTCCTAGGAACAACAAGTTCCCCTACTCCCAAAAATGATATGAATGACGTGATATGATTTTATATTGAAGACTAGAAGGTCCTTCAACAAGCCGCACGTGGTGCCTCAATCTTATTTAAACTCACAATTAGCCATATCCCTTTGGCATTATCAGGAAATACTCCCCAGCACTTAATTACAATTCCTGTTTCCAAAAAATAACTCTTACAGATAGTAACTTATTGTAAACTGAACCATAATATTATATTTTAGCAATTAGTAGAACATGTATATTTTGTATAATTTATATTTGCAACAACAATTTCGTAATATAGCAGTTCAACACCACAATTGCAACGATCTATAAGCTGGCCATTAAGCTGATGAATTGGATAGCGGTCTCTGAAATCTAGAGAGGTGTGGCAAGCTGATCAAACTACAGACAAAACGGCTAATTTGGAAGCTGTGTGAAATGGAGCGACTCAATCAGCACAAAGCGACGCTACAAGCGTCGAGTTCACTAAATGTAATTAATAGTACTTGCATTGAATGACATTGCTTAAATAAATTCTTAGACAGACTAATAAATGTGTGTCCTGAATTTTCCTCTGAGTGATCTTAAGTGTATTTTTGACTAATGATTTGCGAGTATTGATTGAAACTCTCTGTTACGGCGAGACATCAAACTATCGTGCACCTCTTGGCCTCTTCTCCTAAGTCTTCTTAAATTATGGAAAGATGCCATGGAAGTATGTCAGAAGCATGGATATGAAAATTTATATATCTGCCTCCCACGGGATGGTTTTATATACACATCTATTTACATTTTTTAATATATGCGGGCTGCTTTAGCTATGAGTGAAGATTGAGCTAATATACTAATCATGGTGACATGTGGCTTCAGATTTCTTTCTTCTTCAGAACCTTTCAGTTACAAGACCTGAAATACTTACATGAACAAGGAGTAAATGTTACTATCGGTATAATACATTATTAAACGAGTGGCAATGAGTTTCTTCACATTAGCTCAACCTTTTACGAAATGGCGGTAAACATCAATTAGAAAAATATTTTTGTGACATTCACATGTGTATTTTCCGTTACCTACATGAATAAGGTTATATTGATTTGATTTATTAATAACATTAGAATTTACATTTTTTTTTATTAATATATAGTTCAACAATATTTATAGCTGGCTCATTATGAACTTAATTTAAATAAAAATATGTATAATACTAAATACTTTACCTAATACTTTTCCATACATAGATAAATTACAATGCGTACCTTTTTATAAGTCAATGAAAAGGATAAATGCAACAGTAATCACTTAAAATTAAGTGATCTGAAAGCTAGTTTGCCCTTGTCACTGAGCCCACAGTCCTTTTTTTATGAAAATAAGGGACGCGACGAGCAGGACTTTCAGCTGATGGTAATTGATACGCCCTATTCATTACAATGCAGTGCTGCTTATGATACTTGAAAAACCCAAAAATTCTGAGCTGCACTATAATTTGCGCTCGTCACCTTGAGGCATGATGTTAAGTCTGATTTGCCCAGTAATTTCACTAGTTACGGCGCCCTTCATACCGAAACAGCACATGTTGACATGCCTATTTATTTATTATGGTCATATATGGTGCGTGCGTGTGTGTGTGAGTGTGTGTGTGTGTGTGTGTATGTGTGTTTTAGCGTATGTGTCGTAAGAGCAACTCCGTATCATCATAATTTAGTGGTAGTATCCAGGCGATCAGTGCAATTTTACATTCATGGGCGTTTCTATTATATATACGTAACTGTTTGTTTATTTTATTATAAAGAAATGCCGCTACGACATTTATACTGCATGCTGTAGAACTCCGTCCTAAATGGTGTAACAAAGGCAACTTTGTCTTTCCTTCGTTTGTGTTCAATATTAGGATCGTATGTTATTGTTTTATGCAATTTTAGAACACATTGTACAATATATAACTTTCTGTCCCGTATTATAATTAACATGATAAAACCATTTTATTATTGTTATACGCTAAAAGCTAATTTTAAATAAGAAATGCTATATTTCAATTGATTATAGTGATGATACTAATTTTATTGGCTCCAGTCTAATTTGCTTGATGGTTTTAAGGAGGGTTCTCACTGTATAGGGTAACTGTAATTTCTTACTACATACAGCAAATTGTGAACGATTCTATTAATTTTTACGTGATGTCTGTATAAAAGTATAATAACAATAATAATATTATTCTATTACTCCTGTAATTGCTACTAAGGGGCAAACCATAAGCTCGCTGGATAGACAACATACTTCAATTTGCAGAAAGAGACTGGATGAATTAAGCTAATGACAGGAAATGAATAAATTTGAATTAGAAATAGTGTAAGAAAAAATGATTTTATTGTAAAAAAAAAGCGCGGGGTGCATGGTATCAATAGTTATAAATATTTTATGAACAGATATGTGTAGAAGGGTTATTTTGATAATATCCTGAAAAGCACCCCTCGCTTTTTTTTAACAATAAAATCGTTTTTTCTTACACTATTTTTTATTAAAATTTATTAAGATTTATTTTCTATTATTTTGTGGGATTTTCTATAAAAGTGTATTTTTTTAAACTACTATTTATTTTTATTTTTTTTGTTTTTTTTTTTTTTTTTATATTGTTATATTGAATTGTCATCGATCCTTAATAAGTATGCCAAATTTCGAGCTAATTCGACGTTTTGAAGGGGTCGAAATCATGTTCAACGATTCCGTTACATACTAACATACATATAAAGCTAATAAATAAAGCGTATTCAAAATGGAGGCAACTGAAGGAGGCCTTAATACCCGAAAGGGGCCATGACATACATCAGTCTGAAATACCTACTTACCTAAAGTAAATTAAAGGCTTATTAATATTATTATTATATTCTATTATATATATACCATTAAAGTAAACTAACGTTACCTAACTAATATTATTGCTTGAAATAATTGAATACAGAAGAAAGTACTGTATAACTCAAGTTATTATCACTTAAGAGGTTAAAAGATATATTTAATCTCCTATACACAATTATAATAAATATAAGATCGGTTTTTAATACTTCCTTAGTAATAACTTTGCCTACACCCAAAATTTTCAATGACCAAAATATTATGAAAGTATGGGTGGTGATGTATTTGTATTGTACATATTTATATTACATAAAAGGTTTTATCTAAACCCATGCTTTAAATCATCTATTAAAGATTATAAAACAGTTAGCTTATTGTCAACATTTAAACACCCAATGTCCTATAGTTATTTATGCAACTGTTGTGTAATAAGGGGTATTAAAACACGAATGTGGATTTATCTTATTAGATATATAGACTTGGATTATTATGTGATAATAGTATCACATGAGTGTTTTAATACCTAATTATCAACAGTTGCATACAAGACTTTATCTACACCCAGTGAATTCTCTAAAAGATTCTAAAACAGTTAGTTTACTGCTAACACTAAAACACCAGTCCTAGTAGTAGCCTAATATCATTCATTACTGATTATATAGTGTATAAACTAAGAATTGAAATAATTATTATTTTATTTTAGTAGTAATTTATATTTTGTATAGCGCAATAATTAAAATTCACTCGAATGTAATGTCCTTTTGCAGCGTTTAAAATGAATCGCTCATTTTTTGTAAACAAAACAATAAAAATATCGAAGCAAAATGGCGGGGATTCGAATAACCTACTTTTTTACGGCGCGCGACGTTCTGGTAGTGTGGAACACGCGTAAACGAAAATGTTCTTTTTTTGAAATTCATACAGATACCACGTATCGAGCAATAATAATAAAACTCTTTGCGCATGAAGGGATCGAAAAAAAAACATAGGAGTGTTGTTACGAAATTCATTACAACATTACAACACTCGTTTGGATGATGTAATGGTTATTAGAACATTGGGTGTATTAATTTTGGCAATAAGCTAACTTTTTCAGAATCTTTAATAGAGGATTTAAAGCATGGGTGTAGTTAAAAATCCATTACATTATCCAAACGAGTGTTGTAATGAAATTCGGTACAACATTATATCATCCGTTTTCAGTATAACACTCCTTTGGATGATATTATAGTTACTACGACTGGCTTTTTAGCAGTAAGCTAACTACTTCAGAATCTTTTATAGAGGATTCATATTATGGGTGTAGTTAAAGTCTTGTATGCAAGTGTTGATACTTAGGTATTAAAACACTCCTGTGATACTGTTATCACCTTCGTGTTTTAATACCCCTTATTATTTAACAGTTGCAAAAATAACTATTGCAAAGCCTTAATACTTAAGTGATTTAAGATATTTAATAATAAATAAAAAGAATTATCTTGTGTACACTCTCCGTAACTAGAGCCTAGATAATGCTTAGCAGCCGGATGTTAATTGTTCTGTTTCCGCTTCCGGTCGAATCGCTGCAATTTATCTGAAATGATTCATGGCTAACTTGTATTTAGAAATTTATGATATAGCTTCACAACATTTAACTTACAGTAATTTGTTAATTGGCTTTATAACTGAACTTAATAAATTCTTGAGATACGAGTATCGCCTGTCTCAGAGTTAATTATGTCAGATAGCGTATGATATTATATGATTTTACTTAGTTAAATGTATCTCTTTGTAATTTATATTGGTAAATATACAAAGTATTTCAAAATGATAATAAAAAAATCTCTATTATATTTTCATCGCTGGTCACTTTCGCATAATATATTTTAGAAACCTTTAAAATGTAGTATGCGCCATCGTAGTACACTCTTTTGCAAAAAAATTGGTAAATAGCCTGTTTCACTGGCATCTTCAGATTATTTCACAATTTTAAGTAGCTTGTATCGTCATAATACTTTAAATAAATAAGCAAAAAGTAGTTTCTGTCAATTTCGTCATTACATTTCGATGGAATTTCTCTTAGCAAATGTATTTTTGTATCTCTCTTTCTCTTAGCAAATGTATTTTTGTATATAACTTAGATGAGATTTTAATTGGAGCACAGTCATTTTCACCTACACTTAATATTGATTTGTCGCTACAGGAAAAATCACACAACTCACAAGATTTCAGGATCCCCCCCCCCCCTGTCGATGCACTAGGCTTAATGAACGCTACAATTGTATATTTTTCCTAGGGATTGTTTCTTCGCGACTGAATGAGCGCCGTGGATAATTTTCTACATTATTGACTTCCCTTATTGCAAATTTTTCTTCCTGATTTTCTTTAACTATTGGTTCGTTTTTGAGCCAGTTATTATATAGTTTTGTATAGAGGTTTTTACTGACGGTGTACTTTTTTTTTGAAGGTACCCATGTCGTATCGTCCTGGATACACAGCAGAAGGAAGCTCATTCCACAGCTTTGTAGTACGTGGAAGAAAATTCCTTGAAAACTGTACTGTGGAGAAAGGCCACACATCAAAATCGTGGGGATGATATCTTGTATATTTTGGCTCTTGTGATTATCTGGTGTTTAAAGACAGTAAAGGCCAAGGTGGTCTAATACCATCAGGTGACTCGTATATATCCTCGTTTGTCCTCCATAAAAAAAATATCAAACTTTACGAAATTTTCATTATTTATTACGCAAACATTTAGAACATTATAGAGCGCTGTTTAGTGATAAAAACCCTTCTAAAAGTAATCTTGTTAAATTTGCCATCAGCTATTGGGGAAGCCAATGTATGCCAACCAACAAGCCTTATGGATATCTACATGAGTAAGTTGGATTCGACTCATGTCATGTTTTACGTTCATGACTCAAAAGTAATGGTTTTCTTGATGAATTAAAGTAAGGTATCAATAATTGTACTAATTTAATCATTCTCTGATAATTCGTAATTTGACAATAATTCAAAAATATATTTTTTATTCATTAAAATCATTTTTCTAACGAAAGTAGGGCAAGAGACGAGCAGGACCGTCAGCTGAAGGTAATTGATACGCCCTGCCCATTAGAATGCAGTGCCGCTCAGGATTCTTATAAACCCAAAAATTCTGAGCGGCACAAAAATTGTGCCGCCCTGTGCTGCCTGTGATCGGTCCTGTGCTGCCCTCATCCAACGTTTTCCGGCGATCTTGATCAGATCGTCGGTCTTCCGGTAGGTGGTAGCCATTCGAGGACTTTTCTGCCCCACCGGCCATGTGTCGAAATATGAGTTCTGCCCACTGCCACTTCAGTTTCGTAATCATTTGGGCTATGTCGGTGACTTTGTTTCTCATACGGATCTCCTAATTTTTTATTCGATCTCGCAGGAAAACTCCGAACAAAGCCCTATCAATTGCCCTCTGATACCATTAGCTTCCTCATAAGGTCCATAGTTAACGACCACGTCTGCGTACCGAAAGTCATCACTGGCAACATGCACTGCTTGAAAACCTTGGTATTCTTCTTCGTCATCTTTTGTTAGCACATAGTATGATCTAAATCAAGAGTGTCGACGCCAGATTTCCTTTCGTCGACTGTATTAAATTAAATTTTATTATTATATCGAGTTATACACCTCAACCAATCAAATAACTCAAATATTACTTCATTTACCTACTCTGTCAATCATACTTCATCATTCATCTAACTGTCACATACAACCTTCATTCATTCATTCTCTTCTGCTTCAACTACTTACACACAACACCTGAACTTACACAAGAAATTATAATTATATCTAATCCTGTTAAGACAGACGAAATATACATTTTTAAGAAGATATCAATCTTTCTTTTATTCATCGCGAACAAGAAGAAGTGGGAGAGTCACGCAGCCGTCTTTTGACGTCAGCACCATCGGGCCAGACTCGTCCGGGTTAATTACCACACTCGCACAGAATACCGGCGTGAAATAGCGGGCTAGTGCCGCTATATTTCGCATAGGTTAGTGTCGAGGACCGGAGGCCATTCCCCCCATCCCCAACAAAGATTATGAAAGCGGTCCCTAAAGAGATAGTACCCCAGGAGGGTACCGGCTCTACCAGAGTCGGAGAATCCCTCCCCGAGCACTCTAGCTCGGGCTGCCCTTCGTATTCTGGGGAGGGCACAGTACCGCACATGACCAAGGACAAACGAGGCAGTAACACCACGGCACCCCGCTCCACACTCAACGTGGACTTTTGCAATATCAGGGGAATTCACTCCAACTTAAACGCCGTCCACCACCACCTTGAGACGGCGAAGCCGGCCTTGTGTTTCCTTACGGAGACGCAGATATCTCGACCTAGCGATACGTCATATTTAACGTACCCCGGGTACAAAATTGAGCACAATTTTTTGCCTCATGCCGGGGTATGTGTGTACGTTAGGGAGGATATCTGCTGTCACCGTCTCGGCAATTTTGAGGGTAGGGACCTGTCCACTCTCTGGCTCCGCGTAGATTTAGAGGACCGCGTCCGCATCTATGCGTGTGTCTATAGGTCCCATTGTGGTAACGCAGAAACCGATCATCTCATGGGCTGCGTTCAAGCAGCAATTGACGACGTGCTTGCACAGATCCCCTCCGCTGAAATCGTAGTCTTGGGTGATTTCAACGGGCACAATGCCGAATGGCTTGGATCACGTACCACAGACTACGCAGGGCGATCTGTGCATAATTTTGCATTGGCGTACGATCTGTCCCAATTGGTTGAGTCGCCAACGCGGCTCCCGGATGTGGATAGCCACATGCCGTCCTTATTAGATCTTCTGCTGACTACACATCCCGATGGTTACCAGGTCTTTGTCGACGCCCCTCTCGGAACGTCCGACAATTGCCTGGTCAGGAGTGTAGTGCCTATCCGACGCCAACGTCGCAGACCACCAGCGACCCGCCGCGTTTGGCACTACAAGTCAGCAGATTGGGATAGGATGCGTTCCTTTTTTGCATCCTACCCTTGGGGCAAGGTTTGTTTCCCTTCGAATGATCCTAGTGCCTGCGCCGTTGCAGTAGCCGATGTGATACTGCAGGACATGGATATTTTTATACCAAGCTCTGTAGTACCGATCGGTGGCAGATCACAGCCCTGGTTCGATGCGTCAGTTAAAGCAGCATCTGACTGCAAAAAACAGGCGTATCGAACTTGGGTTGCGGCGCTGGGCACAAAGGATCCGAACTGCATAGTTCTAAAGAGGAAATACAACCGTGCTTCCAGATTTTTTAAGCGGCAAATCGCCCGTGCAAAGTCAAAACACGTCGTCAAAATCGGCGAGCAGCTTTCCAGTTACCCGACCGGAACACGCAAGTTCTGGTCGTTGTCGAAAGCTGCTCTTAGTAACTTCAGCCAGCCGTCCATGCCGCCGTTGCACATGAGGAATGACACCCTGGCCCATACAGCAAAAGAGAAAGCTGATCTCCTGTGCGCTCTTTTCGCCTCCAACTCGACTCTTGACGACAACGGAAAAACACCGCCGACCATCCCACGGTGGCAGAGCTCTATGCCAGAAGTACAGTTCAGACAGAAAACTGTTAGGCGAGCTCTGTTTTCGTTGGACGTCAGGAAGTCGAGCGGGCCGGATGGCATTTCTTCAATCGTGTTTAGAACTTGTGCCCCTGAGTTGACGCCGGTGCTAACGCGTTTATTCCGGCACTCTTATTCCAAAGGCGTAGTCCCTGACTCATGGAAGTCAGCCCTTGTCCATCCGATCCAAAAAAAAGGAGACAGTTCGGATCCGGCGAACTACAGCCTATTGCTATAACCTTCCTGCTCTCCAAAATCATGGAGAGCATAATTAGCCGTCAGCTCTTGGTATACCTAGAGGGTCACCAGTTGATCAACGACCGACAGTACGGCTTTCGCCATGGTCGGTCGGCAGGAGATCTTCTGGTATACCTAATACATAGATGGGCTGCGGCTATTGAAAGCAAGGGGGAAGGCCTGGCAGTTAGCCTGGATATAGCGAAGGCCTTTGATCGTGTATGGCATAAGGCGCTCCTTTCTAAACTTCCATCATTTGGGCTTCCCGAGAGCTTGTGCAAGTGGACCTCCAGCTTCCTCACTGGGCGCAGCATACAGGTCGTTGTCGATGGACATTGCTCGAACCCGAAGCCCGTGAATGCTGGAGTGCCCCAAGGCTGTGTGCTATCTCCTACGCTGTTTCTTCTGCATATCAATGATATGTTGGACACCTCCAACATTCATTGCTATGCAGATGACAGCACTGGTGATGCCGTATACACGGGCCATGCACGTCTCTCTCGGGAAATCGTCGACCAGTGCCGGGAGAAACTTGTGTCTTCTATCGAGTCCTCTCTTGAGAAGGTTGCGGAATGGGGTAAATTGAACCTTGTCCAATTTAACCCCCAGAAGACTCAAGTTTGCGCGTTTACCACTAAAAAAACCCCATTTGTCGCATCACCGCTCTTCGACAACACTTCCCTAAAAGCCTCGCCTAGTATCGGAATACTGGGTCTCGAAATCTCGAGCGATTGCCAATTCCGTGGCCATCTGGAGGGCAAAGCCAAATTGGCTTCAAAGAAACTGGGTGTCATTAATAGAGCACGGCAATACTTCAAGCCGGCCCACATTCTAGCGCTGTACAAAGCGCAGGTCCGGCCACACATGGAGTATTGCTGTCATCTCTGGTCTGGCGCACCCAAGTATCAGCTCGATCCATTTGACCGCGTGCAACGCAGAGCAGCGCGAATTGTCGGGGACCCAGTACTCTGTGAACGGCTGGATCACTTGGCGTTGCGTAGAGACGTCGCTTCATTGTGTGTCTTCTACCGCATTTATCACGGGGAGTGTTCCAAAGAACTGTTTTACCTAATTCCTGCCGCCGAATTCCACCTTCGCACGACACGCCACAAGTTAGGATATCATCCTCACCATCTGGATGTGTGGCGGTCCTCCACAGTGCGGTTTACAAGGAGCTTTCTTCCACGTACTACAAAGCTGTGGAATGAACTTCCTTGTGCGGTGTTTCCGGGACGATACGACATGGGTACCTTCAAAAAAAGCGCGTACACCTTCCTTAAAGGCCGGCAACGCTCCTGTGATTTCTCTGGTGTTGCAAGAGAGTATGGGCGGCGGTGATCACTTAACAACAGGTGACCCGTACGCTCGTTTGTCCTCCTATTCCATAAAAAAAACAAGGGGTTTTTCTAACATTATGTCACAGTGTTAAAAAATTTTAACAGTAAACTCTCTGTAAATAGTGTGGCCCAGTATGAATTATCTTATGAATAAAAACCAATCAAGTATTGATTTTATAAAAATCGTGACGATAATTATGACGAAAAGACAGCCTCCTAACAACCTAGCCTCTGTAACGTATCCATAAGTTATCAATTTCAATAATGAACTCCGTATATTCTTAATAAAATTTTCGTGTTGAATTTTCCACGTGATAAGCTGGTGAGTAACATTCACTTGAGTGAAATTGGTGCCAAGCTTGTTAATAACTAAAATTCGTGAAATACTTAACGAACTGTGAGTAAAATATTATTCAGCACTCTTCTGGCTTTGTTTATTTTGTATATTTATAACATAAATTACGTTTAGAATAGATTTAATTCACATTATTTTCTTTCTATAACCTTTTTGAATAATTATGTAATGGTGTATGAGAATGTACCAGCTGATACGACTTTTTTCAGTTCTTATTAAATATAATTCTAAGTATTACGAAATTCAAAAAAAATTATAAAAACATTTGTTTGGTAAAGGTTACTATAACATAAACGACTTTCTTCATGATTGGGAATGAAGCGACCAGGCTATTAATAATAATAAATTTTATTGTACGATTTTACATTGTAAACATGTATTTATAAAAAAAAAGAAGACCACTGAATTTGTTGCGCCCGTTCTTCTCAGGTCTGAGGCATTTTGAATGTACCTTTTGGAATGGGTGATAGTTTTTTACCTTTCAATAAGTGATATTATATCCTATTTTGAATAAATATAATTATTTGAATTTGATCACAGTATCTATGAGTGACTGTCTACCGATGCCTTGGCAAAATAAATTAAAATGTCAGAACCAATGGTATTATATTTATTAGTATCTCAACGTATCCTTTATCATGATGATAATGTACTACTATAACTACAGAAATTTATAAGTAGAAATAAAAACCTTTTGATGTGTATTACACAAATAAAATTTTATTAACGATGCGGGACTCGAACACATGACCTCTCGCGTTCCGTGCGAGTGCTCTTCCAACTGAGCTAACCGTTCGAGTGACGTATCGTAATAAATTCTTGTACGCTTTGTTCAAATCTCAATCTATCTACTTTACAGTTGATAATCTGCTCAACCCCAATATTTGCATATTAGGAAATTGACTTGAGATGTCGCTCTTGCAAATCTCAAGAATTTGTTTACTTTTAAGGTGAAACCTTGGTGCCACTTTTAATGTTGAATAAGCCGTGAACAAAAATTTTGGTAGAATATTATGTTTATTATTGTTCAATGGGAGCTCGGTTTACATGCGCGGGGATACGGGGGGGGGGGGGCTTTAATAATATAAGTGCTATGAAGTGTGGATTTAACTTATCAGCCGCAATAATAGTTTCTCAGTACTTGAAATAACGTAGTCAGCCGGCGTAATCACCTAACAGCAGTATACACATTACTGCTTCACGGCAGAAATAGGCTCCGTTGTGGTACCTAGTATAATCTAGCAGGCTTCCTGTGCAAAGGAACCACTGGTAAAACAAGTCTACAGAGGTGCAATGATATATGTTTCGTTCGTAAACAAAGCCACCAAATAAGTCTTTGTTACGTTGCGATTTGGTGGATTTGTTTTCACTGTAAATAACAGCAGTCGATGCAATAATGTTGACGGTTGTCCATTTCGAGAATTTGTGATGAACCACTTCAAGTTGAGCCACAATTAAATTGAAATGTGAATTTCAGTTTATTCTTTGATTAACGCGAGTGTGACACATTTAAATAAAACAATTGTTAAAGGATCTAAACACGTGTATTTGTAACTGTGTTTTTACTTGGGGAGTGTCTGTCCCTCTGAAAACGTGATCTGGAAAGACACAAACATGCATAACATACCAACCGTTGGTAATATACCATCGGTAATAATAACAAATATAAGATATATATATATATATATATATATGTAAATATTATATATATATATATGTACGGATATCAGCCTGGCCTCATAAAGAGGAACTCTGGAAAAATGTAGAATCATTTAAAATGTGGGCATATAGACGCATGTTGGCTATAGCTGGGAGTTAACGCAAACTGATGCAGACCAGAAGAAAATACGCTGTTTTAACCAAAGCCGTTGATACGAATTGAATAAAAATATTCTAAGAGTGCTTTCGCACTTCCTCAGATCAGAGTGCAATCCGTACTCGTGAAAATACAGGTCTAGAAATCTCGGACCGAATTCGGTTATTGCTTACGCACTAGTCTGATCTCTGATTAAATTTTAAGCCATTCAGGGGCCACTTTTTGATATGCGGCATTTTACTCGAAGCCACACCTTTCAATCGGCGTCAACTTCTGGCAATGCTATTGTACGTACGAAGGCGCAGAAGAAGTAAAGAATTCTAGGTGCACCCTCTCTTGGAGGACCGACGTTAAAATGGAGCTTTTTATAATAATTACTACCGAATGTGGTCCAGTTTTGATTGTATTCTACATCACATAAAAGATAATATTTTCCGATAAGACACTAAATTAAGACAAAGTATAACGCCAGAAGTAATGCTTGCAGTCACATTAAGGTAAGTAAAACTCAGTTCACAATCTGATAATATTTATTATTGTTTACTTATGAATATTAGAAAATATGAAATATTAGATCTTCATAGAACATTCTGAATTTAATTTCTTATTTATAAGTTGCTGATAATACAATTAAAAATTTTATGACTAACCTAGAATTATAAACCATTTCCCTTAATGGAAATATTATGATTTGAAATGATTTTACAAGCCTCGACCAACTTTCAAAGTTTGTTTTTGAAGGTTGTCTAAATGGAATATTGTGGAAGATTTATTAGAAGTCCGACACGAAGAAGTTACTACGGGTGATTGATAGATGAGATAATAGTAACAGAAACCAAATCCATTTCGATATTTTTTTTATTTTATGGTAGACAAGAAAATATAATACGATTCCAATTTTACTAACACTTCTAAACAAAGCGTTTCAACCATGCGTATTTATGATTACAGCATTTGTATCTTGACTTCTCAAGAGAAGTCAACATAACAAGTTGGAGAAAATAGATGAAACACAAAACATTGACAAAGATAGATTTTTGGAGCCTTTATTATCTTGCCATCAATCGTTTCTTGAATAAATAATTGTATTGTAAATTGGATTTATTCATCCAACAGAGATGGATGAATTCCCAAGATATTCAAGAGTATCTTAAATAATTAAGAGCATTTTTTAATTTCTAGTTTCGATTGTTATTTAAACGACGGGTTCACAATGACAAGGACTCCGTTATCTGTGCGTCTGTATGTCTGTTAGCGGGCTGTCTCATGATAAAATATCAAACTGTAAT